>BMAO01016409.1:0-13615 GCA_019973975.1 Trichonephila clavata | reverse complement strand
CAAAATAAAACATAGGATTTAGCAAAAAAAAAAAAAGGTCAAATTTAAAGATGAACACAAAGAATTTTTTTTCTTTGAATACGCAAAGAAATTTAGGAGTCTTCAAATAATATAAATTTGATTATTATAAGTTTTAGAAAGAAAATGTCCTCTTATAAATTTAAAATATCACTTCTAAATTTCTTTAAATAATTAAGCATTATATCCTCGTAGAATTTAGATATTTAATGCACAGAGCCAATTCTTGAATTACATTTACACGATTAATTGCTTTCAAGTGCTAAAAAATAGTTCAGCTGATCGAATCAATTAGACGGTAAAGAATGCAATGATTGTTAATTAAACGAATACGAAAAATTAAAAGTTAATTTATTGTTTTCGTGCATATAAAAAATATTCAACAAAAAAATTTCTGTTTTTGTGACCTGTGAATTTTTTCGCAAGATATGTTTCTATATGTGACTGAATAATATTAAACATTTGAATTTGTGTGTAAATATCTACAAGATAATGTTTTATATTAATGATTTCTGTACAACATACTCTATATTTTACAGAATTTAATGTTGAAGGTAAAAGTTACACAGTATTATAGTCAAAAAAAAAAAAAAAAAAAACAGAATTTTATATGAGAAATAAAAAATCCAGTTAATTTTTATTTTCTTACAAATGATTAATAGTTAAGTATATTAATTCATAAATTTTTCTCATTTTTGCATCCTATCTACAAAATTCAATGATACTTTAGTACGTAGATGTTACATATGACACAATCGAATATGGTATGCTATAAATCATACCATGTATGATAATCTAAAATAAAAAGTTTACCAATAAGTTCAGTGCTTCTCAAATTTTAAATATTGACGACCCAATTTCAATCATAATTTTCATCGCCCCCCCATACAATAACATTGTATTGAAAGCAATAATAATGTACTTTGACGCTGAAATTACAATACGACTTTAATTATAAATAACACAAAATCAAGATATATTAAATTTTGTATATAGCAAGCTCAAGGAAATCGGTAGTAATTATTAAACTTGTTCTTAATTTAATATAGATAAATTTATTATTAAATGTATTGTACTGTACAATTTATAAGTATATTATAACAGTGTACACATGGATATTTGATTAATTTTTATATCAGAATTTTTTCCTTTGCTTTCTTTCAATAAATTAATATATAGATACATTCTTAATTAATCTTTTATTTCTGACATGCTCGCACCCCCTCCTTGTAGGGTTATCCCACCCCACTGGAGAGGCGCGCCCCACAGTTGAAAAGCACTGAATTAATTTATATTTTTTGATACTTTTTTTTACTGATTTTGTTTTAAGTTCTGAAATTAAGAAAATGCTATTAATCATTTTTTATTGGCTATCATCTTTAAACAAATCAAAAAAATTAATGCTATCATTTTTTAAAAATTGACTATGACCTCTGAAAAAATCTAAGTCGTGTTGATTAAAACATTCATTCTTGTTTTGCAAGGAGAAAAGTGTTTAACCAGAACATATTCTTTTTTTCAACATTCATTTTAAAATTTGCAATTGGCATAATATATTCAACCTTCAGACATAATATGATATCTTTAAAATCATTTTCCAAGTTTTTGAGATTACATGTTTTTAAATGTTTATCAACTTTTATTAGAAAACAGTGGATTAAGAGCACATAAATTTTGTTATTTCATCATTGTCTCAATTCTATTGTAATTTTTACGTGGATATTTAAACTATGTCAATTATAACTTTTGCTATAATTGTAGTTTCATATGGTTCAAATATTGAAATATAAATTGTACAAAATGGAAATCACTCATTTTCAATGAAAAGAATTTTTACATCTTATGTCCTGTTTAGAAAAAAAAATCATTTAATTATATTACACATATGTATGTAAAGTTGTAAAAGTAATTAAAAGGAATAATATCAAGGAGGATTCAAAAAGACATTAGTTAATTCTAGAGTTTTTATTTTGATTAGTTTCATAAAAAAATACTAAATTTTGAAATCTTAATTTAAGATTAATATGTTTATATCCCTAATGAACTCTTGATTGATGAATTTCCTGTTCATTCAAAGTGGTGCAGCAAAGATATCAATTTACAGTCACCCCTTTCCAGCAATCCTAGAAACCGTGATGTTTTGGTAGTTGAAAATTCTAGCTTTATTATACGTGGATAATCCGAGATTTATTTTCAACACATTTATTATCTTAAGTGAATAAATATTAGCATTACGCTATTCAGCTACTCGAGGGTTTTTGGACCTCGTAATTTTGAACCACGGTCAAGTGACGAGGACAACACCTGAGCTGGTAACCCCTCTCCTAACTTCTACACCACACCAACGAGAGAACGTTTAAGCATCGATAGATTTTTTATGCATTGCCCCCTTACAATGCGGGTCTTCAGTGGTATTGGGCTCGAATTCATGACACACCGACCACGAGTCCGTTAACTTGACCACTAGGTTACCGCGGCCACTTTTATTATCAGGAGCAGAAATGAATTTTCTTATACTATTCAGGAACTCATGCAATATCAACAGCTTTTTGTAAATCGCTATTTTTTCGAAAATCTGTAGTTAAAAAAAAGAGAAATATAATGAAAATTATGAAATGTGTAAGATATTGTACTGTATATAAGTATATATTCCCTTCCAAACTGTAATAAAACCCTTATAACTATTATATCTAATAAAACCCAATATAAAATAATCTATGATTTTAAAAAATAAATCATCTCTGAATATATATAAAGAAGAAAATTTTTTCAGAAAAGCATTCGATTATTTCGAAAAATCTGAGTGATTATCTCTTTAAAAATTAAGGTAATGATGAGATAAAACAAATAATAGATATTTAGGATAGTAAGATATTTGAGATTTCTGGATTAGTTTGACTAGACAATCTGCACTGATTGTACTAAAATGTGTGTTTTTTCATAATTATAAATAATTATTTTCCTTTGTTCTGGCAAAAAATTAAAACTATGTTTCATTTGATACTTATTTCTCGTATTTATAAAAATAATGAAATTTATAGCTTCGAATTTAAATAATAACTCTTTGCTTTGAAAAGAAAAAACTTGTGAAATTTAACTTAGTTGTCATGTAAATAAAGTTTTTTTTAATCTCATTTTGAGGTAAAAAAAGTTTAAAATGTGAATTCGAGAAATCGTTTAACCTACCCTTTAAATTACACTGGTAATATTTTCAGAAAACATCAACACTGAAATGAAAACCCGAATGTCAGGAATACAATGTATTACTACGCCGAGTTTTCTCTGAGGAGAATCGTATCGCATATGGTTACTACAAACCGGTTCCTCTCAAGGATACGCCTTGGCGATCGATCTTTGGCTAGAAAAGAGAATTTGGCGGTAGAAAATCCAGCCCACGTTAATGAAGATTTCCCGAATTTGCTAATGCCTTTTTGAAATTTCTTTATTCCTTGCAATCCTACATGATTTTTTTTTTATTATTGTATCAACTTAATAAAAATTTTATTAAAGCTCTTGAATCATTTAATAAAACACTTTTACATACATATGTGTATATTTTATTTCTAAACAAGGTATAAGATGTAAAAATTCTTTTAAATGAAAATGAGTTATTTTCATTTTGTACAACTTATATTTCAATATTTCAACCATACACAAATGCAATTATACGAAAAATTATAATTGGCATATTTTAAATATTCATGCAAAAATCAAAATAGAATTTGCATTCAGACAATGATGATGTGTCAAAATTTAAGTGTTCCTTAATTCATTGTTTTCTAACAAAAGTTAATAAACATTTAAAAACTTGTAAATCTCAAAAACTCAGAAAATTATCATAAGACTATTTCATTATTACTAAAAGTTGAACATTATATAAACTGCGAAATTTTAGAGCGTGAAAATGGTGGGGAAAAATAATGTGTTTAACTTTGTATTAATGTGTGTTAACTTTTCTTTTTGCAAAACAAGGATGAATGTTTTAATCAACACGAGATTTAGATTTTTTCAGAAATTATAGCTAATTTTTAAAAAAATGACAGCATTAATTTTAGATTTGTTTATAGATTATAGCCAATAAAAATATGATTCATATGATTAATAGCATTTGATTAATTTAGAACTTAAAATAAGAATAAGTAGTAAAAAAAAAAATGGTGATTTTTTTAAAAGGGATTTTTTTTAAAAAGGTAAATTTTTTTTTTAAAAAAATAATTTTATTGGTTAATTTTTTATTGTAAAATATCATATATAGCATACCCCATTCAATTCTGTCATACATCACTTCTTCGAAATATCAGCAACATTTTGAATTTTATTATAAAAAAAAAAATTAAAAAAAAAAGATACTTTTATTTAATTTTTTAATATGTATATATTCATCAGAAAATAATATGCTTTTTAAAATTTTTAAGAGGACACTTTCTTTCTAAGCTCCATAATAATCAAATTTATATTATTTGAAGACTCCTACATTTCTCTTTGCATATTCTATAAAAAAAAAATCTTAATGTTCATCTTTAAATTTGACACTTTTTTTTTTACTGAATTCTCTGTGTGTGTGTGTTATTGCAGAGTTTCTTGATGCAATTATATATTCTAATGTCTGAAGACAAAAGTTTAAAACTCGTTTATATATCAAGTCATTAAATACTTTTTTCTACTAAACATAATTTTATTACAAAAATTTATTAACAAACTTAGTATAAAGTGTTTTAAATACTTTAATTTTATTTATTTACTTTACTGTTGCTTTTTTACTAGTAGACACAAAATACTATGTTTAATTGTTTTGAAACTCTAAATCGTCTGTGTTTTTTACGTATGCTTTAAAATATGACTTTTAAAATTTTTTATAATTTTGTTTCACTCTTAATAGTGGCCGCGGTAGCCTAGTGATTATGGTCACGAACTCGATGCCGGAATGTTGCAGGTTCGAGTCCTGGTGCCACAGAAGACCCAACGTGTAGAGAAGGCCGATATACCTTAAATCTGTAGAGGCTCAATGTTTTCCCGTTGTTGTGGTGTGGTAAAGGGGGTAACCAGCTCATGTGTCGTCCTTGTTTCTTGACCGAGGCTCAAAGTTACGAAATCTTTCGCCACAAACCCTTTTGTTGCTTTATTGTGCACCTTTAATGTAATCCTTTCACTGTTTTGACTTTTCATACATTTTAATGATATTTTTTTTTAAAAAAAATCCTGTATACAAATGAATAAGTATTTCTAAAACCACAAAGGAAAATTTTTTGAAGAATTCTCTTCGCAATTATACTTGAAAAATTTTTTTCAAAAATTCCGTCACAATGATGAAAACTCTTAAAAAAATATAGCTTTTGTAAGAAACAAAAAAAATCCAGTATATAATTTTTTTAAATTCTTGTATGATCTGGAAGTCAAACTAGATGCGTGTAGGCAAAAGTTCTTCCAGTAACTATGCAATAATTTTTCTATGAATAATACATTTTATATGAAACATATAGCGGTTAGTGGTGCTGATTGCTGTGCTGTTGGGCCTGAGTTCGAATCCCAGAGAAGGCATAGATATTTGCCATTGAAGAGTGCCTTCGTGCGGCATAGGGGTACTCTAAATAGCCGTGGAGCCGCAAGTCTTCTCGTGAGGTCGATGGAAGGGGAAAAGAGGTTGGAAGCCCCTGATTAACCCCAGAGTGTTCTCCCTTAAAATTGGAGTGGAATAGAGCTAAATCGCTCTGTCAGCTGTATGGTGCTCAAAGCTGCGGATAACGACAAGCGTAAATCTAGCACCTTGCCATCGATGAATTTCGTTGGCCATGGTTTGATATTACTATTGGTTACTGTCGATCAGGTGCATAAGTAACAACAACAGAATTTTTCATAAGGCAACAGATTTTTATACACGGGAATGTGTACTGCAGAGATGTCAAGAATTGCAGTTCTCTAATGTATAAAAGAAAGAAAATGTGTGAAAGTGACTGATTTTAAAGAGTTAAAAAACTGAACTTTTAAAAATGAATAGATTTTCTTGAATAAATTGATTAAATCAATATTTAAATTCAGCATTAAAAATATGTTTAAAACAAACACGTTTCTGTTCTTCCCGATCTGGGATTTTATTCTTTAAAAATTTCTCAATGTATTTGACTGCATGTAAAACATGAATTCGTTTGTAGTAATTTACTTAATAATAATTTATAATGATGACTTCTGTACAATATGATGGGCATTAATTCATAACACAGAAATGTATCATTTGGTTCGAAGCTAAAGCTTAATGTAGTATATTCACTATGAAAGTTATTCTCAAAATTTTCTTTGAATTATTGATTTCTGCATGAATAACCAATTAACTAAAGATCATATTACCGTAAAAGAGAGTCAAGGGAATGTGTCATAATCACACAAAAATATAAATTTTAATTTGGATAATCGATTGATCTCAAGCGCGCGCAATTCTGAACTGTTGTACCAGTTAATTTAACTTTATATCTGGCCGTTTATAAATTTAATTAAACACATGTTACGAAATTATAATAATTTGAAGGGGGAAAGGCGGTCTCTCTCTTTTTTAATTGTTATATTTAATCAACCCTTTTTATTGCTAATGGTTACCTTTTAACTATTAAATTTAAGAAATATTAAATAATTTTTCATGGTACTTAGAGAACAGAGGGAAGTATTCAATTATAATTAATATTTCATTTCAGCAAATCTATTTATTTTAGCATTATTTAACATCAAAATATAAATAAATATTAAAATGTATCATACTTTGTAAAAAATAATGTAAACATTTAATATTCCTAGCTTTTTAATACTTTGATTAATTTCAAAACAATATTAGTTTTCTGAAGATAAGGTTTAGAGATGGGTTCTATTTGTTCCCCACCCGCAGTGATGCTCGAGGCTCATTCCCCTTTTCTTTTTGTTCAGAACTATGGATAACGATTCTCCTGGTCTTTCACATTCGATAGGAGTCACAATACGTTCCTATAGACCCCTCTTTTGTCACGAATAGGGGAGTGGTTCAAATACCTAAAAACTACCCTTCAAGTTATACTACGAATTTCTTTTTCCTTTATTTTTGCTGTGATTCTTGTCTTCAACTGAGGATCATAAGTTTAGATTTCATTTTTTTAGCTAATAATTTCATTACAAAAATCCGCAGTTAAAATTAAATTTTAATAAGAAATATAATGATTTTCGTTCAGTGATTAATCATATAAAAATGCTAGCAATTACTCACCCGTTGAATTCGTTTCACTTGTTATAAAATAAGTCCCTGAACCTGACGATTGAATATATATTTATCTCTATATTTATTACAACTGAAACGAAATCCTACAATTGTCACACCAATTCAAAAAAGTTTATGAAGTTTGTATTCCTTTCAAAAAATTTGAGATCCCGTTTCTTATATTAAGTCGTGCTTGCAGAATTTCACAAAGTGGATTCTTGGTAAAACCAGGATTCGAACCCATGATTGATCTTCTAGACTGCGATCCATTAAAAAAGATAAAAATTGTAGAAATACCTAATACGAAGTAAAAATAGACGCGAAAACTAAATACTACTTAGAATTTTCTTTTAGAATATAAATTTTTATAAGTTGGTCTGTACTGTGGAAATCTGTCACGAACTTATAAAAGAAAGTAGAAAATGGAAACGACAGATTTTAAAGAATTAAAAAAAAAACTAAACTTTATTTAAAAAATGATTTCTTTCGAGGGAAAATAAATTAACTGATTTGAGCATACCAAATTGTATCAAAATTTTTAAAATTTCATATGAATTTTATTAAACTTACCAATAATTTTATTTTACATAATTATTCCACTTAATGGCCACCAATTAAATGGTTAGAAATTTGTATTGTTTTTAATATAGCAATTATAAATCAAATAATAAATGGAATGTTTTCAGTATCAAAATGTTTACTTAATTAAACCAATCCTTAAATTAACTTAATAAATTTATTAGTATTAAATTCTAAAACGATGTAAGCAAAATACAAATTTTACCTCCAAGATGTATACACAATATATGTAGAGAGAGTGAGACCTTATCGCTCCCTGTAACGTGCCATATTAAATAAGTATTAATTATATATAATTCAACCTTGCATTTATTTTAACTAAATAGTTTTGTATAAGGAAAATTTTACATACTTCCATTCTTTAACGATATAATTACTTAATGTTTTATATAAAAATGACACCTTTAAATTGAGGAAAGTTTAGTTTCACAGAAAACGGGACGACTATTTAAGGACTGAAGAGTAATAATATCCAGAATAATAAAATAAATATGTTTCTTTTGTCAGTAAAATTTTTAAAAAATAAACGATATGCAATGATATAAGAAGGGTTTTTTCAACAACATAATATTTGAAAGAAACATATTTACTATTTAATGTGATATAGGTGCTGGTAGAGACGTTCTCTTTCTCATTTGTTCGTTTTCCCTCTAGTTATTACTTTCACTCTTTGCCGAAAAATGTATTTAAATATCACAAATTTTTTTTTAACCTAGTTGGTTTTAAACTCATCTTCAGGAGTGAAAAAATACAGGTAATGAATGGGCTTAAAGAGAAAGAGAGCTAGAAAAAGAGAACAGAGTCACGTTAAAACTTTTAAGTACCTTTTGAAATTGTTTAACTAATTAAGAAATACCTCTTTGTAGGATTTAGGTATTAAATAAGTGGAATTAATTTATTGAATTAGAATTTCGCGTTGTAATGCAAAAGATGCTGCGAAATAATTTAGAGCTCACATCAATAGACCGCGGCGAATGTTATGATTATTAATAAATTGAATGACAAAAAATGAGAGCGGATTTATTATTTTCAAGATACATTAAGTACATTTTATAAAGATATTCATGTTCTTTATGATCTCGGAATTTTGTTCATTAAAAATTTTTCAATATGATTGATTGCATAATATAAAATACCTGGATTTGTTTGTAATAGTTTGCATAATAAAGGCTTGTATTGATAACTCAAATCAAAGGTGCAATAGCCCATGAGAGCCAAGGCCTATGGTGCCCGTATTAGTTTTTCTGGTCTTGGGCACTGAGGTGCATGAGTAGATGTTCCGTTCAGGTGGTTAGTTCTGACGCAAAACCCCCAGTGTTAAATTCCCGTGCAAGCTTGGTACTCATTTATCGACCCACTGAAGGGATGAAAGTCGGGTCGACCTTGTCAGCCCAGGGTTTGAGCCCCGGACCTGTGTCGCTGAAACGTGATGCACTGCCACTCGGCCACGATTATATTGATAACTTCTGTATAATATGCTCTGTATTAATTTATAAAACAGAAATGTAAAAATAGAAGCCTTAGTTTACCATAGCAATTATTCAATAGAAGCGATTTTCAAAACTTTATTCCTTGAATTATCGTTTTTGCATGCATTATCTATTTTCTAAAGATAATATTACCTCAAGAAACTAAAAAAAAAAAAAAAAAAAAAAAAAATGTGACTGGCTCAAAATCACTTTCAAATATGAATTTTTATTTATATAAGCGATAGATCTCGTAATTCTGACCTGTAGTTTAGTAACAAGGATGATACCAGAGCTCGTATATATATATGAGTATACTTCACATATTTAATATGAACTATCTTCGATGAAATCAAAACTGGCACGATTGGAAGCCCGCTGTTTGTGATCACATCACTAGACTTCCATAACCCAAATATCAATTCTAGTGCAAACATAAAAATTAAAATAAAAAGCATTGCATATTTCTAATTTTTTAGTGGAAAAAAAAATACGAAATAAATTTTTTTGTAAAAAGTGATGCAATTAAAATCTAATATAATTTCGTATTTTCATATCAAGCCATTTATTCAATAGAAATCAATTCCTTTTTGTAATACTTAAGTATCTAATGAAAATTAGTCATTTTCATTTTTCAACTTTCTTTTAGATTAAAAAAACTGCATTTCATGATAGGTTTCTGTTATATAATCGTAGATATAAAAATCTGTATTATGAGGAATCTTTCTACTTAATTAGCAGATTTTCTATTTTCTATTAAAATATTTTATGTAGCTTTTATTTTTTAGTCGACATTATATTCTGATTATTAGGTGCGTCGAGGCTCAAATCTTGATTTGATCAAAGGTTCATAATGTGAAATTCAGGAAGTATAAATTATTACATGAAACAAAAACAAAGAAAGAGGAATTCAACTGTCATAAACTTTTTCTGAATAGGTGAAAAATATACTATTTAATTTTAACTGTAATAAATTTCAGCAAATTTTAATTTCTTACAAATTAAGAGAAATACATGATTGTTTCAGAGTTAATTATAGTCTCTTTTATTAGTTTTACTAATTTTTGTATCGTATCCATAAAACTTAACGCTATTTTAGTTCCTTGATATTATATGACAGATTCGAATGTGATTTGAGATATTGTTTATTACTTATTCACGTTTTAAGTTCTGAAACTAACAAAATGCTATTCATCATTTTTTTAAACGCTATGATTTACCAACAAATCTAAATCTAATGCTAACAGTTTTTAAATATTGTCTATGGCCAAGGAACAAATCTTAATCCGACGTTGATTAAAACATCCATTTTTGTTTGAAAGGAGAAAAGCGATTTGGTAAACATTATTTTTTGAACATTTTCACTTTGTAAAATTTCTGTTGATATAATATATCTTGTCTTTAACAATAATAAAATAAATTTTAAATTATATTCCAAGTTTCTGGCATGGATATAATGTTTATTATCTTCTTTTAGAAAACTGTGGATTGAGGAACACATTTATTTTAATATCTTCCGTTGTATATACGCCAATTCTATTTCAAATTTTAGATCGATATTCGAAATATGTTAATTTCAATTTTGGAAGTAGGTTTAGTTATTGAAATATCGTTAAATCTTACAGGGACACATAGAGCGATAGCATTAAAATCGATTTATTTCTCATCAAAGGTCTCTGAACGGAAAAATATGCATTACTCATAAAGCGAATCATTTTACAGTCGAAGAAATCTGACTGCCTTCTACTCCCCTCCGGGGAACGAACTTCGGTCTTGAACCCCCCTTACCCCCCATGAGAGAAAAGTGACAAAGAAACACTCCAGCTAAAACTGTTGTTCCTACCCTCCTTCTCATGTGTCGCTGACGGATCTACATTTTCTGTTTCCTTTCAGAAACACAGAAAGAAAAAAAAGCACAGCTCATTGAGCTGGTGCATCGTTATCTCCTGAGTTAGAAAGAGGAGGGGTCTTTTTGTATAACTAGTATAGCCGGTAAGTTTCCAGTGTTTCAACAATATGATGGACAATACTACCCAATGCAGGAATCACACACTTCCTGGAAACACCGTAAAAGTTTGCAGGCAGCGACCATAAATTTTGGTTGTCCTTCTGCCCTCTCAAATGGGGAAGAGTCAGTTAAATGTTTAACCCCCCCCCTCGGTTTTCCATTTTACTTAGCATCGACAAAAGCCAAATTCTCATCTTAGATAATGTAGCACTTATAGTGTTGCATAAGAACATGAAATTCTCATGAAAAATGCAAGGAAGGGGAAAAAAACATGGAAAAGCCCCGACAGTAAGGAGTAAAATCGAAGTGCCAATTATAAGAAAAACGTCAAAAATAGAAAGTTGTAAAGTATATATCAGCCAGCGATACAAGTGGCACATTTCCAATACTAAAATTACAAAAGAAATTTATTTGACTCCTTTTGCGAGAAAACTAAAAAAAATTTCTGATGAAATGAGTTTAGTAATTATTATTCTTTCTGAATATTTATATGGAGTTGAAAAAAAAAAAGCAATACTTTAAAAAAAAAAAATTTTATATTTCAGTTTAAGCCTGAGAATCAAGTGTAATGAATTCAGTCTCTTGTATCTGAAGTCAATGGAAGTGGCCGCGGTGGCCGAGTGGTCTAGGCATCGGATCATGGCTAGCATGTCATGGGTTCGATCCTAGTACCACTAAAGATCCGCCGTGTAGGGGCGCGATGCACGTTAAATCTGTCGAGAGCTCAAACGTCCTCCCGTTGGTGTGGAGTGGTAGTTAGGAGAGGGGGGTGCCAGCTCAGGTGTCATCCGCATCACTTGACCGTGGTTCAAAATTACGCGGACCGTCGCCAAAAGCCCTCGTGTTGCTAATCAGTGCGACGTTAATATCTCTCACTCACTCACTGAAGTCAATGGAGAATCCCAGTATGTTGGATTTAAATTCACAAAAAATTATTATAAATATACTGTAAATCTATTTAACATAAAGGATGGATTTGCGTTTGATCTGTATAGAAAAACAACTATTGATGAGTTTTATTGAAATTCAATTAAAATATTCTTTACTATCTAGACTGAAATAAAAGCTTTGTCCGAAATCATAAAATTAAGATGTCCATCTTAAACATATTTTGTTGATATTTTTTTTTCAAGAACATTTGTTTTCCATTTTCTTGTTAATTAGTGTTGCAAAGTGATAGTAAAAATTTTCCAGCTTTTTTCCCTTGCAGTCTCTGAAAGCGAGTTTGGCCGCGGTAGCCAAGTGGTCAAGGTATCGGAACATGGCAGGTATGCCATGAGTTCGAGCCTAGTACACTAAAGACCCGCGGTGTAGGGGAGCATTGCACATTAGTCTGTCGAGAGTTCAAACGTCCTCCCGTTGGTGTGGTAGTTAGGAGAGGGGTGCCAGCTCAGGTGCCGTCCTCGTCACTTGACCGTGGTTCAAAATGACGAGGTCCGTCACCAAAAGCCCTCGTGTAGCTGAACAGAGTGACGTTAATATTCACTCACTCATTGATAGCGAATTTTTTCTCTTTGTGAAGCTCTAATTATTCCTACATAAAAAAATTTAAGAATGAAATAAATTTGACATTTTAATTAATATGACAATTGCCTAAAATTATTGCAAATTTTAATGCATCTTTCGCAACAGGCAATACATTTAAAAAAAATTGAATTATTCTCAAATTTACATAATTCTTTGACAAAAGAATGAAATAAACTATTTAATATTTTTAAATAATTAAAAAGTTCGATTGTATTAATTTTAAAAATAAATTTTAGAAAATATATAGCACACTAATGTGTATTTCTAGCAGTAGTTTTTTTTTTTTTTAAAAAAAGAAAGAAAGCTATATAGAAATTTTAGAAATATTCCCCAAATTTCAATCGGACAGATAGTTGCATTTTTAAGAATAGCATTAAACTACGTTTGTACTTGTATAAATGAATTTTTGAAAAACGGAATGCAAGGATAAAACATTTGAATTTGATTCTTTCTCCCTATAGTGAATGTGGTGTTGTGTGGCATTAGAAGAATGATATACCATCTTTCGTCATCGTCTTCCCATCAAAACAATTTACAGAGTTAACATTTCCAATAATTAAAATATTGATTAACATATTTTAAATTTGAAACAAGTCTGAAAAATGTAAATAAAATTATTCAAGAAAGTAGTTAATTTTAGAACTGCAATAGTAAATAAGATGATCAAGTGTATCCACTAAAAATTTGACATATTTTGATATTAAGGGGGGAGACTGGAAAAATTGAGTTGATAAAAATATTCTTTCTTTCTTTTTTTTTTAATAAGACATATCTTCAAAATAACAAAACCTGCTTATAACAATT
>BMAO01016408.1:0-21387 GCA_019973975.1 Trichonephila clavata | reverse complement strand
TCTCAGCCTTCAGTCTAGCCTCCTTCTCAGCCTTCAGTCTAGCCTCCTTCTCAGCCTTCAGTCTAGCCTCCTTCTCTTCTTTATGCCCTTCTTCTCTTATTCTGGCTTCTGTTTCTGCTTTCCATCTTGCTACTTCTATTCTGGCTTCCTTTCTGCTTTCCATCTTGCTACTTCTATTCTGGCTTCCTTTTCTGTTTTCCATCTTGCTTACTTCTATTCTGGCTTCCTTTTCTGCTTTCCATCTTGCTACTTCTATTCTGGCTTCCTTTTCTGCTTTCCATCTTGCTACTTCTATTCTGGCTTCCTTTTCTGCTTTCCATCATGCTGCTCCTATTCTCGCTAATTCCAATTCCTGTTTTCGCTCCAAGCGGCGTTCTTTTCCTTTCTTTCTAAGCTCTTCTTCTTTCTTTCTTTACTCTTCTCTTCCCTCCTACACTCATCTTTATATATATCTATATCTTCTTTCTTTCTGTCCTCTTCTTTTTCCATTCTGTCCTCTATCGTAGTTTCTAAAGACATCTCTAATGAATTCTTCATCTTCTAAGTACGCCTTACTTAGCATTAATTTGTGTTTCAACTCCATTATTCCAAGATCAGCGTCAACGGTTTCCCCCATTTCCTCTAAAACCGTTACTAAATCTTTTTGTGGCGTTTTCAAAATTTTTCTCTCTTCTCTGGTTTTTGAAAAAGGGGAGCGTGTTGTAATGTCTTTATTACTTTTTTTTTCACGACACAGCACGTCGTGCCACCAGAACAGAATTCTATCTTTCTCAATACAGCAAAACACAAGCGCCATCCACCGCGCTTCTAAAACGAGGGACTCTCTCCCCCCAACCGTCACGTTTGAGGTCAATCACCTTCTCTTCAAAAAACAGCAACACACCACCTAAGATGCTCTAAATAGTGCCAACATTCAATAATCTCTCGCCAACAGTAGCCAGACACTATAGTCTTCGTTTAGAATTTTTTTATTTATATGTAAGCCTAATAAATGTATCCTATTTATTTTTTTAGTATTAATATTTATTTTTTAAATACTTAAATTGGTGGTGCAACAGCCCATGAGGGCCAAGACCTACTGTGCCCATATAAGTATATGTGACGTAGGGCCCTCAGGTGCATGAGCAGATGTTCTGGCCAGGTAGTCAGTCTGCCACTTATAGAAAATATGGTATTTACTTAATATACTTATGTCATAATATATACTTATATTAAGTACCGCATACTTATGTCAGCTATTTCATTTGAGCCGCAACATGAGGATAAATGAGGGAGGGGGAATCATTTAAGACCAAGATAGTATAAGAAATTTAAAATGTGGAAAATTGATCAAAATATTAAAATTTCTGTTTTGTGCTTTTTTTTAATTATTATTTTTTTTCTCGACATTAATACTAAATTAGAAGCATTTAAGAAACACTCCTTCACAATTTCTGCGTCAGTAAACGGTTTCATATGATTACCAATAATATAATAAGTGTCATAAGATGTCTTTGTTATGGCTGTGACATTACCACTGACAAAACACTTTGTTGCTGTTGCAAAGATTATTCAAGAAAGCCCGTTTTTATCACCTCCTGAAAGAGGAAGGGTGTTGGAAGGAAAAGTGCCATTGTATGATTCCTATTTATTGGTATTTTTTAAATACATAAATTTCATGACAATCAAACAATTACTGACCCATGTTTGTTTTTCACTACAAAATAGTCAACCTCCCAATCGTCTTGAAACAATATATTTTCTTCGAATATTTTTTGGCTTACAAAGTATGAAAAATAGTTAAGAATTAGTTTCACCCCTAGAATTCTTGCTACTCCGCTGTTTGTCTGTATCATTAACTGCAACCATTACAAATAGAAAAAAAGTTTCAATTCACACCTGTCTGACATCAACAGTAAAAAGGAAAATTGATATACAGTCGATTCTCGATAATTCGAAGTTGGAGGGGCCAATGATAAACTTTGTATTATCAAGAAGGTAGAAAAACTCCCAAAATACTTGAAGAGAATTTTTTTCTAACACATTTAAATTTGAAAACTATGTAATAAAACAAAAAATTGTTACATATGTATTAAAATTTTATGGTTCAAAAGTAAAATTTTTTAAAATAGGTACATTAGTTAAAATAACAATATAAAATATTATTACAGAAGATAATAGTCCCTGTATTATAAATAGAAAATATATACAATACATTCATACAAGTGAACTGTTGACACTGTGATAGTGAGTGTTTGAATTGTCGAGAGTTTTATAAGATAACTTTCAATTATTGCGTGTTGTTGTCTGGCCAGCCACAGGTTTTACTTTGAATTATTGAGTGTACCCAAACGTATTATTTTAGTTTGAAATATCAAGAGTTTTTCTAGGGACTGAGCATATATTTCGAATTATCAAGAGGTTCGTATTATCGAAGGTTTGAATTATTGAGAGTCGACTGTATTTGATTTCATAACGAAGAATTTCCCACTGAATTTTTAATGCATTGTTCTTAAATAATTGAATTTCTCTGAGCAATGGGGCATTACTGGGTCACTTAAAAAGGCTTGGTAGGCTGCAGGTTGAGTATCGCTGCCTTAGACTAAGAGATTATCAAAGAATAACTGACAATTTTCATACAAAGGAATTAAAACACCAGAGGTTCCTTAAAGCAATACATGCAGCATATTCATAATGACTACTGACAGATTCTGTTTCCTTATGAGAAAACTTTTGATCTGGAATATAAAGACTGGACCTGAAGGTGGGCCCAAAAGGCATCCAAATTTCATGTTGTTTAAGGGAAAAAGCAGCAATGAGAAATTCCCATGGAGTTAGTGTCTGCCTTGATAGTATTTCTGTCTAAAAAACATAAAGCTTGTGTGAAGTCAAAAGGGGATCATTTTGAATAAAAGGTGCAATATGCTAAATTTAAAGGTAAAAAATAAACTTTATGAAGATTTAATTTTGAATTTTGTTATAAAGTTTTTATTTTATTTCCTTTATAATTCTATCAGAATTTATGGCACAAATAGGTATATTCTTTTCATACCTGAAGCTATAAATCATTTCACCTCATATTTTCTGTAAATTCGATTAAATGTTTGAAATCCGAAAACTCCCTTAATTTTGACATGTATGCTTTATTAAAATTGTTCACTAATTGTGTGATCCATAAGAAACTTGTACTAATATTCTTTAGATTGTGTGTAATGTGTGGAATTTTCCACTAATTAATTTTATCATTGATTATAGGATGCATAGAGTATTTCCTCTTCCTTTCCCTAACTCAATCCTCCTTATTATCAAAAATATAAGTGTGTGTTTTTCTGTTATGTAGTATTTTCTGTTGAATGCTCACAAATGAAATCTCAATTACAACTTCACAAATAAACGGCTTAGTTAAGGTGTGCCTGCACTACTTGACTAAACAGTTTAGTTTCAGAAGAATATATTTTATGTACTAGCCCTTATTCTTAATGAAAAAATGGGGTGAGGTAATGTCAGTGTTTCATTATTAAAATATAATTTTAATAAAGTGTAGCTGTAGAAACATTTGCACATCTAACTACAAGCAAAGTAGATTTTGGAATTATTTGATTTCATAATCAAACTATAAAATAAAGTGGAGGGGGGGGGGAGAATTAATTGAGAAATGTATCAATGATTTCCTTGTCAGTCAAAGAGTCTCCAAGAAGATAAATATCAAATTATTAAACTGCAAAATTGTTTTAATTTACCATAGTTGTTTTTTAAAACGATTTTTTATTGTAATTATGCTATTGTAAACACACATTTTCAGAATTTGTCAATTTTGGGATCTTTTTTAAAAACCATATTATATAGAAATTAGTTTTCCATCTTGCTTTCTCAAGAATGTAAAATATAAAGTAGTTTATCCAGCCATTTATTTTTAATAAATGACATTTATAAAATTATTTGACATGCTTGTAAATATGTATTGGAAGAAGATTTTGTTAAGTATAAGTTATTTATATTCTGTGGATTTCAAAAGCTGTATATAAGGTTAGAACATGTTTTCACAGAATATGGAAGAATTATTAAACAGAAATACATTTCTTTTTATTAGCTTATAAATTGTTATTTAAGTGTGCAGTTGAATTTTCTAGGAGATTTCAAATTTTGGGAAGTCCTGGAGAAGATGTAGTTATTGATTGTCCCCCAGGAGTCACTGCAGTAGCCAATGATTATGTTATAGGTTAGCATTTTAATTTTCTTTATGGACATTTAAAGAAATTTTTTTAAGCATTATAATAAATTTTATTTCATGATTCATTTTTATTATTTTTTTTCTTTAAATGTGCTGTTTGATTTCTGCTTAAATAGTTTCTGTATTTATTGATTATTTAAAAATAGAGGATAAGATAAAAGTTAAATAGATGTATTTTTTTTCCTACTAAAAGTCCCCCCCCCCCAGTTTAGAATTCTAATACATTTTATAAATTACAGTGTAAATAATTTCTGGTAATTGCTGTCAAAGCTTTGGCTGCATTGATGTAAAACATAAATATAGTTGTTTGAATAAGTAATGTGAATGTATGGAAATAAAATTTATATCTTAGTAAAATTAAATTAAATGCTAAGATTTTTTTAAAAAAAAAGATTTTTTATACTTGTAGAGAATTTGTGTATATAAAATATAAATAGCTTATAACACCAGTTAACTCTTTTTAAAATTTATTCAGATTTATTATAATTAACATGCACAAAACGGGAAGGAGAAACTTTATGCTAATAATAATAAATAAATTAACGAGAATTAGTGTGTTAACTTTGTTGGGTGAGATTATGTGTTTTCATTGCCTATTGAATGAAATTGAATTCATTATCCACTATTTTGTTCACATGATTAAGCTAACTGTCTGTTAAGATCGAAGTTGCTGTTTACTATGGTACATAGTTAAAATATTTGTTACATCCTTCATTTATTTTCGATGAAGAATCTACAAATAACCAGGAGCGAATTTCTTTGGTCAACCTCTCTTTTGGGAGACATAAGAGGCTTGGATTTTAGATCAAAAAAAGAATGTAAAGCCGAGGTGTGATTGATATAATGGGTGCTCAGGATCTTTTGTATTTGAAACCTCATACATGATTGGAGGTCATTTGGTAAGAATAACAAAAGGATCATCCCTGTGTGGCTCGAATTTTAATGATTGCTGCTGCTTTTGATGACTGCTCAAAAGATGTTTTGTGTCCCAAACATAAACCTAGGATCACCTGGGTTGAAGGCATTTTCAGTTTGTTGATTCTGTTGGTGTATTGTTTTTTGGTAAACCTATTTGGTGTCCATCAGAAAGATCAGATTTTTCTTCTTCTTTCCAAGCTTTGCAGCCAATACCAGCCAAGGCTTTGGCAGTCAGCTTACACCATCTTCATCTGTTCGATGCTATATTCATGGTTGGTTAATTCCCTAGTTCTTCAACCACTTTTCGACTTTATCCATCTTGTTCTTGGTCTTCCTCTTTCGCTCTGAAGTTTGGAAAGTTATTTTCTTTACAGGATTTTCATTGCTATATTGAAATACATGCCCAAGACACCTTATTTGGGGAAGCTTTGATCACTTTGACTATGTTCTCTGTATTTCGATTGAAGTTCAAGGTAAACTTTTTAGATAAGAAATATTCTCTGCTACAAAATTATCATTCTGAATTACAATTTTTAAATATACCTGTCTTTTTGCCTTCACATGTTCTTTTACTAGTTGAGACATAAAAGGATTCTAGTGAAAATTAAGGTTGTAAAAGTTGTATAATTCTAAGAGGGAACCATACTCTGAATTAACCCATTTTATTAATTTTTTTCTGCTCTCAATAACTTTCTTGTGATTTTGAGGCATACACGTGATCCTTCATATGTAAATTTTGGATGATGTTCTCCATTAGAAGGCCTTAAATTGACTAATGTGCAGGTTTAGTTTCATTAAAATCCTTCCAGTATTTCTGAAGATAATTACAACTAAAATTGAAAAAATTCTCTTAACTTTAAACACCAGTAAATAGAATCTTGTGAGTTATAATACTGAATTCCAAATTATTAATCAATGCATTTTTTAAGTATTTTTCACCTACTTTTTTCTTTTCTTCTAATGGACTGCATTTTAGCAACTTAGCCTTTGCAGACACAACAAGTCCTGAAATGTGAGAGCTATTTTTTTTAAAAAATTCAAGCTCTCATCAGATGTTAAATATTACCTTGATTTCAATTTTGCTGATAGTACCAGATTCAAATTGATACTCGAGGGGACTTTAACATGCCGCATATAACATGTATGTCTATGATTTTTGCATCCAGAAAATCTATCGACTCCATCTAGGGTTGAACCCACAACCTTAGACTTACAAAAACAGGCACACTACCTCTAAGCCACCAGAGCTGACTCACCTACTACAATACATATATTCTCAATTTGTATGAGTGCAATACAAAAGCATAACATATCAATTAAGCATAAATCTCTTTAAAAGTGGAAAGTACTTAATTAGTACTTTTCAAAAAATATTCAAAATTAATATAAATAATTATTAAATTACTTACATTACTTTACTTTAGGAAATGTAATATAGTGCATGAATAAATTCCATTACATAAACTAAATCATGTTAGACCAGATGTGTATTTTTGTCTTGTGAAAAAAGTGCAGAGTGCACATCACTTTTGTATAAATTACTAAGCAAAGGTAATGCATACATAAATGTTTATTTTTAATTAATCACTTCAAAACTTTCTCATAATTTGCCTTGACTGCAAACAGTATTCTTAAGGTTTGAGTAATTTAATTTTTATAAAAATGTGTTATGTTCCAAAATATATTTTTGTCAGACAATAAAGCAAAATTAAAATTTTTTGTCTTTTGTTATCTTTATATATAAAATATACGTGTCACAGTGTTTGTCCGCGATGGACTCCGAAACTACTCAACCGATCATAATATAATTTTGCATACTGTGTGTCATTTCGTCCAACTTAAAACATAGGATGGTTTTTATTTCAATTAATCTCGCCCTAATTTTTTTATTGACGGAAATGTGAAGAATCCGGAAAAAACGTTGCCAGATTCCCGTAAGGGATGCTTATGTATCTGTGGAAGCAGAGTGTGAAAGTTTTCGGTACTCGGACGTTATTTCTGAATTGCGTCAAGGTCATTTACTTTGCATTAGCTTTCTGTTTGGAAGACTGGAAAGGTTGAGGTAGTTTTGAGTCTTTCGCTGCATAGTAAAAAGGGGAATTCCCTCATAACACAGGACGCTCATTCATATAACGCATCACAACCGATAGTTTTTTTTTTTATTCTTAAAGATTGATTTATTGAAGAACAGTAGAATATAAGAAAAAAATATCATAAAAAATATAAAGAAATATTCTTAAATATATTTTTATCACATAATATTATTTTATTTTTGAATTTTATACTGTGAAATGAATCAATATCGTTGTGTTTAAATAAAAATTATTTTTAAAACTTTTAGTATCAGTGATTTAAAAAATAAAAAGCCAAAAACTTCTTTGAACAAACTTTAATAAAACACTCAAAATACTTAATAATTTATAATTTCTTCTTTTATAAAGATAATTGCATGAAATTTTTTCCCGTGTGTCGAACATTTAAAAAAATCTTCACAATTTTACTTCAAGATTTAAAATAGTAGTGAAATTTTGTAATTTGAAAAATTTCTACTTTTCTGTCTTTTTTCAACATACAACTATTTTAAAAAAGCTACATTTTCGTTTCCGGGGCCTAAAAAATTGCAACGAAAGAAATTAAAAGTGAGTGAGGGATTTTTAAGGTCGCACTGTTCACCTACTCGAGAGTTTATGGCGAGGGGCTTCGAAATTTTCAACCACGGTCAAGGGATAAGAACGACACCTGAGCTTTCACCCATCTCTCCTAATTACCACACCAACACAAGAACAAATTTTGAAAAAGGGAGTTTTATTGACATAGTTAAAGAAATCATTCACATCGCGCACATACACACACATAAGTGCTATCGTCCTGAGGGAAACAGGAAATTCCCATGGGGATTAAGTTATTCACTCGGTAAAAGCCAGTGCAACGCCGGGCTAAGCGATGAGGAAAAAAACAAAGAAGTAAAAGTTATTTCGAAAAATTATATTGGAAGTGCTGATTTTGTGAAGAGAAGGGAAAATGTTAAACGAGAAAACCATTGATACACACTCATGGGCCTTGCACTCACATTGTACGCGTCACACCCACACAAATGTGCTGGCATCAGAAAGAAAGGAGGAAATTAACATGGGGATTAAGTTATACCCTCGGTAAAAGCCTGTGCAACGCCGGGCCGGGTCAGCTAGTAACAAATATAGAAAATATCAAGGGAATGGTAAAATAAAATGATTTATGCTGAATTTTACCCTGTTTAAAATTTTAATATTAATTACAAAGTGAACAATAGTATAGTATAATTGACAAGAAATATGTATTTGCAAATACACAATAAGCTATGAATAATTGAAATTCCATACATACATAATTGAAAATGGAACACTTGGCATAAATCTTCATTTTATATGAACATATCAAAAGATTCAAAGTTAATCAATAAGGTAAAACAAAATAGTACTTAATACCATTAAAAAGGAAATTTATAACTCATTTTTTAACTTTTGTTATACTTTAGGTTCACTGACATCTAAAGAAAAAAAAAAATGCTTCAAATTTTGGAGTTTTATTTTTGATGAACAAGCTAAGCAATCTCAGAATACTACTCGATATATGTTATTCCAAAATATGTGTGCATGACAAAATAATTAGATGCTGAAAATCAGATAAAGTAGTTATTTAACTACCTTTTGTTACTTGTTTTATTTTCAATTTCAAAATAGAATTGTAGCTGATTAGCACCTAATGTGCATTTATTCTTAAGTATGTCGAATCAGCAAAAAGATTAAATGCTCATTTTCAGAGACTAAAGTTAGCATTTAAATATTTCATCAAAGTGTTTATGCATTAATGATCTTAGATCAGGGATAATAAAATAAAATTTTTTTTCCTTCTAGGTAGCTTAGTTGAAGCTTCAAACTGATTCTTCCAGTAAAAATATACAGATGGAACATCATTCTAGCAGAAATCAAATTTAATCAATGTTTTAAACAATGGTTCCTCATTCAGTGTTATTTAGCTTTTTCAAAATTATTTAGATTTATTATAATTAACATATACAAATATCAAAGAAAACTTTTACACTTATAAGAAAAATACTAGAAACATTGTTGGGCAGGTTCATGTATTATTTGGTCTGTCTCACATTCTCAGTTCATTGTTCACATTTTGACTCATGCGGGCAATTAAAATAACATCTATCATTTGCTACAGTATACAATTAAAGCATTTGTTGCAAGCTTAAATTATTTAGAATATGGGGAACCAGGCTTTCTATAAAGATTTGAAAGTCTGTTGCATAATATTTAAAAAGTAGTAATACATTTAGATGTCTCTTGAATCTTCCAATTTTCACTGAAAAATGAATGAGTTTTTTGATAAACATGAAACTGTAGATAAAATTATTTAATTATCAATGGTTAATTGATATAGCAAAAGTGTTGATTTCTGTCTCTAATCTTATTGAAATAATTTACATGCACTCTCTAAGTACTTAAGAATAATAATGATGTAATCAATTATATATATTGCAGGTGAATTAAATCAAATTGGTGATAAATTATTGCTTGCACGAGGTGGTTGTGGTGGTGGACCGCAAAATGGTTTCATTGGTCAAAAAGGACAAGGTGTTCCCCTTACATTAGATTTGAAACTTCTTGCAGATGTAGGCTTTGTTGGGTAAGGTCATTTCAGAAATATTATGTTTAAATTATTAAAAGCAAAAAATATTTAAAATGCCAAATATTTTTGTAAACTAATCTTAATATTTATTTTATTAACACATGTATAACAGTCCATAGTTATGCAATACTACTAAATATGTATTTAGATTCTTTGATGTAGTTTAATATATTACAGTAAAGTAAAAATTTCTGGACAGTTGTATTTTTTGAAGCACACTCCAATTGCTGTATTTATTCAAATCTAAGCTGCTATCAATTCTAAGCCAAACCCCAAATTCTCAACAAGTTTTTGTGAAAAATGGTGTAAAATGGTATATTGATATCAAAATTTAAGAAACTAATTTAAATTTAAAATGAGAACAAATAAGAAGTGAATAATTGGTTATTTTATCAGTACTATAAACTTTTAAATGGATACATGAATCTGTAATTATTATAATTGCCCCATCCAACGAATTTTTTTCTCTTGATTCTAAACCACACCTGATGTTTAGTAGTATTAACATTGGGATAAAAACGCAGCTTAGATTCAAGTAAATGTAGTAACTAGAAATGGTCAATATTTGAAAAAAATGCTGTATTACTATAAGGTTTCCAAATGTTAAAAAAAAATTCATGGATTATGTAAATGTGTAGTAGAGCAGAAAGCACATTATGCAAATAGACAAAAAATTATTTTCTAGACATTTGCTGCATGTGGCTTGTAAGAGTGATATAGTTTGAAGATCTCATCTAAGCAATTTAGCTTATTTTAGAAGGGCATAGAGATAAGTCAGGCTTGTTTTACATGCAGAAAGCATTCTAAAGTATTGAAGCAAATTTGTAGAAAATAAGTGGTGATAATTGAAAGTAAGAAAAAGAAAACTACGTAGGACAATTAATAAATCTTTCCAATCAGGCAAAAATATTTTCTTTAAAAGTATAAAGTGAATCAGTTTGCATCAACAACACAAAAATCTTGCTTCCTATTAATACTTACCCTTTTGTCACCATTATTTACATCATTGTTAGAAATTTAAAAACTTAATATTTCATCAAAAAGAAACTCCTTCCCCCTCCTCCTACTGCTAATAATCATTTCAATGTTAAAAGTAATGCTGAATCAATATTTTGATCATGATATGTTTTCATATGTAAAAGAATCATAATAAAAAGCCACATTGATCTTTACATTCAAAAAAGACGTATTGCAAACAGAGATTGTTATTCTTAAGGCAAAGACCTGCCATTAATTTAACACCTTACATGACATCTAGATAGCGTTGGCCATTGTGAAATTTTTGGCACAAATATTTGTCTAAAGATTCCCAAGAGGGGCAATAAATTTCTCTCTCGGGTACTCCTTTCAATAAAATTCTCCCCTTTCAGCATAAGGGGACATGCAGGGGCTGAGAGAGGGTGACAATTGTAAAGCTGGTAAAAGAAGTGTTAGCTTTCTTTTTCGGGGGAGGGGGTTAAAACAGCATTGAATCTTGACCATGTAAGAGCTCATTTCTGGACATAGGTCAGTCATCAAGCTTTTTCGACCCCCGGAACTCTTAGAACTGCAAGATGTTTTGGGGGAATCCCATTTCATGAATTTTTTTTAAAACCAATGGAGCTGCGGATTGGTATTTTTACCATTGCAGACCTAGTACATCCCCAGGAGCTGGTATCACTCTTTAGTGCGGCGCCACATAGGCGGATAGCAATCGACACAGGTAATTTTGATGCCCAGTTTCATCCATAGAGGGAGGCCCCTGAGCTCTGACAATGCGAACCTGTACTAGGATTTAATTTTGCCGAAAGCGCCCAAACCAAACAGACACTCTAGGGATCTTTTACATGCCGTATAATCATACATCCCATTTCATACATAAAACAATATATCTTAAAATAATATCTAAAGTGGATCAACATGTTTTTGATATATGTAAAGACAATTTTAAAAAAGTGTTTTATTTTTTATTAAAAAATTTTATGATGTAACTTTAATGTTGTTTATTTATTAATAATATTAATTTAAGATCCAAATGTCACACCTACACATGCATTATATTTCGTAACTGGGATATGTGTTCACAATATTTTACAAACTCTCGAAATTCAGGTCTTTTGATATTATCTGTAGTAGCATTTTATATTCTGCGTTTAATTCGTTTTTATATTTTGTTTTCGAAGCCACTCGCGCTGAGGAATATTTTTCACTTACTAAATACATTTTTGTGAGTGGCATTAAAATGTTTATAGTTGTGTAAGAGATTCTTGTGTTTTTGCATAAATTAGATATCAAAATTTTGAGAGTTCTAGCATAAATTTATATTTTAACATCGAATCTGTGTTTATATGTCGATAAATTTTTCCCTCTTCGTTATTAGTGTTTTTACCCCACAAATGTAAAAGGTTGCAAAACATTGTACTAACTAGTATAATATTACTTCATGGAACTCGGGATATCAAACAATAGTACATTCATAATCTCTTTTGTTCAAAAAAAAGTTTTAAAATTCATTTAGTGTATTACAGTAAAAGTTTAAAAAGTATTACAAAATAAAGTTAAATTATGTAGCTATAAAATTTTTAATTTTAATGTCTGGGATCAGCTTTAGATACTTGTGGTTATATGAATTTCATAGAGTACATGAATCCATTTTGCCTACACAATTATAATTTTTCTTTCCGATTTTTTTTATTGTGACTCGTGAAAAACAGTCAGAGTTCTGCGGTACACAGTTTGAGGACCGCTACTCTAGATAAATGCTGTAGAAAACGAAACAGTTTAATTTTTCCTGAATAAATGATTTTTAAAGGAAGAATAGGTGGATTTAAAGCAATCAAAAATTAAATTTCGTTTTAACCTGCTTTATTAACTAAACAAACAGTACGATACAATTTTACCTTTATACAATGGAACAGGGGTTGGCAACCTATTACATGCATGCCATGTGGCACAATTCTCAGTGCCACTCTGTGCAACTAAACAAATTCGTCAATTTTTGAGTGGATGGAAGTTGATAAATTTATAATGGACCTTATCTGACAAAGATCTCCAGAATTATGGAAAATTACGGAATTACAAATAAATCTGAAAGATAACTCCAAAGACAAATACAAAGCTATTTTGTAAATTATTGAATGCCATTGGTGGAGAGACTAGTTTGAAAATAGAAAATTGCATTCAAAACTATTTCTTTTTATGGCTGATTGTGATTATTGATAGTGTTCTATTTCATAGCATTCCGAGCCCCTTTTATCAGTTTCGTAATCTTTTGTTTCAAAAGCTGTTATCCTTTTATACCTGCGGGACCTGAGAAACAGGTTGTATTTCCCAGCAGTTTTTGAATCGCTCTACTGTATCTTTGAACTGCATGATTTGCACATTCAACTTTGAGTATTCTACCACCATTACGAAATTCTTTCTCTACATTTAGTGATAGTGTTAAAATCACCATCTCTAACTAAACACGAGCATTGAATGTGGTGAACATTTTCTAAATACAGTAAACCTTCCACTGAAAGTTGGGATCCCCTTACACATCCCCCCTAAACTTCTTTCTCTTTTTTTCTGTTTTAGAACATAGCAATAAAAGTTTCCTATTTCTCCCCTTTTTTGTACTTTTTCTTCTTTCCTAAAGACTTCAGACCAACAAGTGTTTTCTGGTCCCCTCTGAAGTGAAATTTTCATGAGATGTTGACATAATGACATGACAAGATGTCTTTGGAAGGACGCTAAATGCTTTTGTGGATAACAAAACTGCAATTAAACAAAGTAATTTATCATATAGTGATTATGCTGAGTAACAGATTGTTTTAAAACAATAATTTATGGTAAAATAGCTTTGTAATAATTAGATTGACAGAAGTTTTCTTGTGGATAGAAAAAAAAAGGTGTAAATAGCTCATAACTGTCTATGAGTTTTTCTGAGCAAATGAATAATCGAAAAAATGAGAAATGTAAAACTTCTTAACATTTGCAAATTAAGCAATTCGATTCGCAATTGGAAGATTAAAAAGCAAACATTATTAATTATTACAGTTATATTATTCCTTCGTTTATAAAATAAATCATTCATTTAAAAAGTCTTCTAAAATTAAAAATTATGTATATTTGCATTTAAAAAACGAAAACACTGTTTAAATATTTAGAAAATTAAGTTTCAATTTTTTAAAATTTAGTGTTTTTAAAAGTTTATTCAGCAGTTTATCTTTTTGTGAATGCTTTATTCTCTAATTTAAAAATAAATTAATTATAAAAATCAGTATTTTAACTATAGTACTAAAAGAAAAACTCCAATGAGCAACAAATATCTATTCATATGGTAATGCCCCACATATTTCTTTTTTCATAAAAAAATTATATAAAAATTTTTCAACTTAAAAATTTTATCATATATTTAACTAAAATGAATATATTTTGAATTAACTTTAATTGTATATTTGATATGTGTAAAATGAATTGCGCAAAGAAATCACAGCATCTATTATATTAAAAATTCGGTCAAGGACTTAAGTAGGTTATTGAAAATGTTCAATGATAAAAAATACCAGACAGTAATTTTTATTAGAAAAAAAGACAAACTTAAAGGTACAGAGACAAATCACGATATTGCCATATTGATTCTAATCTAAACCGCACTTTTTTCCCAATGCTTATGTTACAAAAAATCGGGTGGAGCTTAGAATCAATGTCAGGAAAATTCATTGGTGTGGAAAATTGAACAAGATACTGTCAGATAGAAAAATTACAGGTTCTCGATTATTTTTAAAAGTTTTTAATACTGGTAAAATAAATTAATTCACCTTTATTTTTGTTTTATTTCGTAAAGTGAGTGAGTGAATATTAACGTCACACAGATCAGCTACTCAAGGGCTTTTGGCGATGAACCTCGCAATTTTAAACCATGGTCAAGTGACAAGGACAACACCTGAGCCTACTATCCAATTCTACTCGAAAAAATCAATTTTTGTGTGTTAAAATGTGTTTCGCGTTTTCACCTCCTATACTTTAACATAAAAAGTTCAAATTTCATTTTGCAGTAATGCTGAAAACTGTGTATTTTTTTGAAAAATCAAAATTCAAAGAACACTATCCTTTAAACAATTATTTTCTTTATATCCATAAATTTTTTTATAATTATTGGAGGTTTTTCCTGCCCGCAAATATGCTTGCCATTTGATCCCTATCCTGCAACATTAACCGAAAACAGCCTTAATATGCCTGTTTTGAGATGCTTAAGTGTAGACTTATTTTTAAGGTCGACAGTACCAATCTGTAACAAACTATGATTACGGTGGAGCCATTGGAAGTAGAACACATTATCCAAATATGCAAACTAGCATTCCTCTGTAATTTAATCCCTTAAAGGGCAAGTAAGATGAAGAGATATTCTTCTAATTTACTTAAAATATATGAGAAGACCCAGCGTACACACATAAATCTGAGATATTTATGAATGGGATGAATATTCTTGTTGCTCCATAAATTACTCAGTAACCTTTTATCAAGTATGAATTTTTTTTGCAACATCTGCTCATTTTCCTGTTTGGATAATTTTTTATTTGTAGAAGTATCTCTGTTTGAATAAAAGTTATTATTTGAAATGATACTATATGTAATTTCTATTCCATTTTTATGACTACACTTCCCTTCCTCTCCTATTAATAGCAAATAAGTACAAGTTAAGATTTTTAAATCTCCAAAGTGTGATATCTTGCTGTATTGAGGATATAATCTTCCATACATTTATTATGCCAGTGTTTCTCAAACCACTGCCTTGTAAAGAACTAAAATCAAATATTCAATTATTATTATCAATTATTAAAAACAATTTTATGTTTTTGAATATAATTTGCATTTTATAAATATTTTATAAAAAACAAGAACTGAACTAAGCATTCTTTTTTTAACAAAAAAATATTTAAATTCCAAAATATAATATCAAAATTTTTATTTAAGTACAAATAAATCTATTGCTATTATCATTAAGTTGATACTCAACTTTTTAAAAAAAAAAATTAACTGTGTGAAAAATATTGGTATTGGAAACTCGAATTGGAAAAATCTAGTAGCATGTAGTGAAATTGAATGACTATAGAACAAGAAAGAGATTACGTTACAAATCTGAAAATGAATTAAACACTGATCATACTTGTATCAGGATTTCTGAAGTGTTCCTGAAAAAAAGATCTTATATATATACTATATGAAAAGTGTATTTTAAAAGTTAAGTAATCATCGAGGATTTACCAAAATGGCTGATGTTTCAAAATTAATTTTTTTTAAAACTATCATGTAATTAAAGAACTAGAAATGTTTATTTTAATACTACATAACAGTTTTAAATGGAAAAATTTTTCAGTATTGGTCCCTTTTGTTTTTGTTTTATTTTTAATTCTTAAACATAGGGTTGGCAATCCCAGGATTTCGGGATTACATTATCCAAATCCCGGAATTAGGATTGGACTATTTATTAAAAATATTTACATATTAGCATAGTTGAAATTGCATAATAAACCTGAAAATATAATTAAAAATTGATTTAATATTATTTTAATGCATCAAATAAACAAATAAAAATAGTACATAATGAAATTTTAAAAAAAAAAGCATTTCTTCATTTCTTGTGTTTCTGTAAATAAGCTTACGAAAACACAGCTCCTCCAGCATTTCATCATTGAAACGGCTTCTTATTTTTGTTACAATTTGTACTGCCGAAAAAAATGCACATTCGGATTCTTTACTAGTAGGTTTTATCGTCATTAAATAGGAGTATGTTCTTTTCAGGTAGTCACCACGTCTCCCTCCATTTTCAAAAAAGAGCCATTTCTTTTTGAATATTTTTGATGACAGTATTTCAAATCTAATAGATTGCATTGGTGCATATACCTCTTTGATAACTTCATTTAGTTCTTCTGCTATACTTTGTGACTGATCTATATGCGGCCTTCAACTAACAAGTCCTTTTGGGTATTCTTTTGGGCCGGCAAATTTTAACCAATCTTCTTTTAAAAGAAGGAAATGTGATATGCAAATTAAGTTCATTATATATATTCCTTCTTCGCAAGTTTAAGAGTTAGTGAATTGTGAGTGGATTAGAAGAGAAGTGAATAGTTAGTGAATTGGCAGTGAAGAGAATTGTTAAACAAAAAGTAAGAAAGTCAGAAGATTAGCTAACAAGAGGTGACAAGATATTTACAAGGTGGAGCTTATCAGAATTGGTTTAATTCCTTGTAAAAGATTATAACCAAGAAGTGTTGGATTGAGTAGAAGACTGCATAAGTTCAGGTACTGTCATCTTATATTAGTTGATGTTTAGAGTGTTAAAGCAGTAGTGAGGTCATTAAATACATAAGCTCTGTGTAAAGTAATATTAAGGAATAGCCGCAGTATTGAACATATTCTCAAATCCGAATCTCATCTCTTCTCTCTATTACTTGCTGAATTATCCTGTTTAAAGTGTTATTTGTGTTTCAGTTGATTATAGTGATAAGTAAAATAATTGGAATTTACCATGTCGAATGATCCTTTAATTCCTTCCACACCTTTAGCTAGGTCACAGGGTAGAAAGGATTTAAACTCATTTCAACTTAATGGTTTATGTATACATAAATTGATTCAGTTATTGAATCATAATGTGAATCAATTTCAAGTGTTACCTCATTTGAAATTGAAGATCCAGTTGCATGAGCTGTTAGTAATGCAATGGGATTTGAAGTGTCTCAAGTCTTCCAAGCAGGTCCCCTACAATTAACAGCATTTAATTGAAGAAGGAATTGTGATGAAATCTGTCTTTGAGATGTTGCTTATATTATTGCTAAAGCATTGCAGTGAGCCACTTAGATCTGTGCGACGTTCTTCCATACGAGAAATGTGAGAGCTGTCCATATATTTTTTTTTAACCTAAAGAAGTGCACTATAATTGCACAAAAAAATCTGCTTATATATTTCATAAACAAAATATAAATTTTTGAAAAATTAAATTCTTAGAAAATTTTTATGAGAAAAAATGATTTAAATATAATTCAGAGAAAAATTAAATCCTGGAATTAGTTATTTTAATCCCGGAATTTTGGGATTGGAAAAAACACCCAAATCCCAGGGTTTCGTGAATTCCGGGATCCTGAGGCTGAAACCCAACTAGATACCTTCCAAAAATTCTAATTGCCTCTGTCCAAGTTAGCTGACACTAGACATCCTGATGGTGGGAGAGAAATGTGAGTTTTCTGACCCCACTTGCGATGGGGAGAAAGTTACAGAAGAAAATGAGAGAAAACATATCAAATTTCACGGTTTAACATACACACCCGCCTTGAAACCTTTAAGTTCAACACGTAAGAAAACTGGTATTTAACGTATACAATACAAAAGTAAATAAGATACATTAAATGTAATACCAGAATCACAATACTTTGAAAAAAGCTTGAAAATATAATTCAGACAAAAATTAAATCCCGGGATTTGAAAAAACCACCGGGATCCCGGGGCTGCAAACCCTACTTAAACACTTCATTTGCTTAAAATATGGAATAGAAGGAAAGAATCTGAATGCATGAATCTTTGTAATGACAGCATCTTTATTTTATTATTATATTAAAATACGATTTGTTTTTATAGGTACCCAAATGCTGGTAAATCAACATTATTATCAGCATTATCAAATGCAAAACCAAAGATTGCAAATTATCCCTGTAAGTTCATTTAAAAATGTTACTTTTTAACATAAAAATAATTAAGCCCTCATATTAATAAGATGGGCATTTTTTTTTAAGACAGACTTTTAATAATTTTGACATTTTACTTGTAATATGCTTCAGTAAATTACATTTTAAGTAATAAATATATCGATTTTGTTTTATAGTAAACATTCAAATCTCTGCATTGAAATTGAAATAAATTCCAATTATGGTATTTCAATTTCAGTATTTACATTTTATTTATTATAACTGAATGTTTTAAATTTATTTGTATTAATATAAAATTTTTATGAAATATATATGTGTTGTATTTTATAGTTACAACCATTGCACCAAATATTGGGATGTTATGCTATGATGATTTCAGGAAAGTAAGTTTATGTATAATTTCTTATATATGATGTTAGAGTTTTTCCTTACTACTGAAATTAAGATTGTTAGTTATTTGTATTTGTTGACATATATTATAAAAATTGTACTTGAGATAAATTTTATTCAAATTTTAATAATTATCATTCTTAAATTGCAATGTAGGTTTATTAATAATTTTTTGATTACTCTTATTCAAAATATTAGAAAGATATGTATTTTTATAGATATGAATTTTTCTAATGTATGTTAAGTTAAAATTACTTAATGCTTTATTGAAAAGTATTGGTAATTTATTAACTTTTTAACCCGTATAAAGATATCAGTATGATTTTTTTAAAAAATATATATATATATAATTTAAAAACAATTTAAATTTGTTGAAGAATATGACTCAAAATTGGAACCTTTTTTTTCAGATTGAATAGTGGTTCCAACATTAGTATTATACTTTGATTTCATTGTCTGATAAAGATTAGTTTAATGAATTAAACTACTAATTTTATAAAAAAGAATTGGTCCTTTTTTTTTTTTTGTTTGTAAAAATGTGTAGTATTTTGTCTCCTATAACGTAATGGTAAATAAGTTCATTTTGTATGTTAAAGGAAAAATTACTGATTTTTTAAATGTTTTCAGATTTTAAAAGGAAGTATAAGCATATGTATGAATGACAGTGTAACCAAATTTCATGAAAGTTAAACATTTTTCTATTTGAAAACTGGTTTCAAGTTTGGATCATACTCTTTTACATTTGGTGAAAACAGTCTTAATTATGTTAAATTAATTTTCAAATTATGGCTTTCCTTTTTTAGTATTGAATTAAAATTGTGTGTTTTAGAAACATTCCTAAGTTTTTTTTAATAATCTGAAAACAGTCCCGCCGAAACTACTGTATAATATAATTTTTAGTTTCTAGTGAATTTTAAAAAGTATTTATTCCATTTGTTATTTGCATGTATAGATTACACATACGATAATAATCATTTATAAACTAACTATTATTAAAATTAAAGTATATTTATTGTTTTTATGTCACATAAAAGTAAATATTCTTCTTTCCAGATAAGTGCTGCAGATCTACCTGGTTTGATAGAAGGAGCCCATATGAATTATGGAATGGGTCACAAGTTTTTAAAACATTGTGTACGAACGAAAATTCTGCTCTTTGTAGTTGATATAGATGGTTTTAGATTGAATCCAAATACACCTCATAGAACTGCATTTGAAACCGTCATGCTTCTAAACAGAGTATGATTAATTTTTTTGTTTTAAGATATAAAGTGATTAAATAAGTATTTTTTATCAAATCATTGTTGGTAATTGTATTTCTGTTTGATAATTTATTTATTAACTAATCCCTTTATTTTCTTCAGAATTAGAATTATATGATGAAGAACTTGTTCTGAAACCAGCCATTTTGGTTGTAAATAAAATAGATATGGATGAGAATAAACAAAAATTTCAAAAGTTAAAAGAAGACATGAAACAAAGTGAAAGTAAGTTTTTCTTTTTAGTGTAGTCATTGGAAAACAAATGTTTCACCTAAGAATACAAATTCTATTTAGGAAGGTAATAAATTTTTAAAAAATTAATAGAAATTCATTTTGATGCTAGCTAAAATTTCCTTTACGTCATGTTTCAGGAGATGAGACAAAGTGGAAAAATTTTAATAGCAGTTTATTGTAAAAACAAATATATGCTTGCATATGTTTTAGGGGGGGGGGGAATCTATGATGTTAGCAATATAAAAACTATTTCCAAGCTTGCAATTGTAAAATAATTTTTTCCATCTAAATTGGAACAAAAAATTATTTGCTCATTCTGACTTATTATAGAATCTTATCTCTCTGCTTGATAGATTTCTCCTGTTTATGTGATAAATCTATAAGTTTAAAAACTGGAGATGCTTTAATTGCAAAGCAAATAATTTTCTTATCTTATAAAATTAGTATGCTCAATTTTTCATTCAAAGATGATAGATCTGTCAGTATTTAAACTTGTTTCTCTTTTTAACTTCATTAAAACTACCTCTTACCTTAAATTTTTGTATTTTAAAGCTCATAAAACTAAATATACCTAATTATGTTTTAATGCAAACTTTTTTTTTACATGGTTGCAATATAACAGGAATTAGGGGGGAAAATTCTCTTTTTTTACTTATTTTGGTTTAGGTAGCATGGTTGGTTTGTCGCTGGCCTTCTACACCCAAGGTTGCGGGTTCGACCCCGGGCCAAGTCTGTGGATTTTCTTGATGCAGAAAATCGACAGCGGCCATGTCGTATAGTTATACGACATGTGAAAGATCTTTAGAGTGTCTGTTTGGCTTGGATGCTCTCGGCGATATTAAATCCTTGTACAAAGTTTGCATCGTCAAGAGCTCAGGTGCCTCCCTCTGTGGAGGAAACTGGGCATCAAAATTGCTTGCTGTAATTGGTATCGCCTATATGGTGCAGCGCTAAAAAGTGATACCAGCTCCTGGGGAATGTACTAGGTCTGCAAAGGTTTAAAATACCAATGCGCAGCCCCATTAAAAAAAAA
>BMAO01016407.1:0-132540 GCA_019973975.1 Trichonephila clavata | reverse complement strand
GCAGCTCGTTGTGAGGCTTGTGAGCAGTTCACAGTGGTCACACTCTATATTAGACACACTTTTCCGGTGTTAAATACTTTATCTCTGATTCATGGTTTCACACTTTTTGATATGACTCGCACCTTAATGCACAGTTAAAATATTTTTCCTATTGTTATGTTGCTATATTCCATTGTATTACTTCCACATTCAATTTATCCTGCTTTGTTTCGTATGCAACACATCTGTAACTATAAACTTTAGCTATATGTAGCATTTTATTCAATACAATGACTTCTGTAATAACCTTGCAACACATCTACTATCCAAAATTAGTTACATAATTATTAAAACATTTTATCTGTTAACTATTAATGATCTGCAAAACTTTCTAAATATGCCTCACTATAACGAATTATATTGATTGTAGGGGCCCATTATGTGGTGCTTGTGTGTTTATATATGCACTGTATGTTCATTACATTTTTATTACATCTCAAACATTAAATTAAATATAACTCTTTTTGGTGGATAGTATTACCTTTTATACAAGTAAATATAAATATTTCATTAATATTCTAAAATTAAGAAATGAAATTTCTGATATAATTTAAAGCATTCATATCAGAGTTGCAGAATTAAATTAAATATATAAGACAAAAAATACAAAATGTGAATTTTCCATGCGATATGGAAATAATACAGTCTGATATTAACAGGGTCCTTTTGGAACAACATAGTCAAGTTTATAGATAACATGAATATTTTTTTGCGAAAATTTTAATGATTAGAATTATTTTCTCTATATTATTTAAGAATAAAAATAGAATTTTCATTAGCTTTTATTCTTTTAAGATCTCAACATATAGAAATTTTTTGTTCTCAGCACGTATTTCTCTTTTCTTATGTCTCTACCTAAGTGAATCTTTAAAAATGAGGACTATTTTTCTTCAAGTACGACCAGATTTTTTCTAATAAAGTGTATCTTGAGTGGTAATAAAAATTTATGAACTCTTTCGGCTGAGATGCGCTTTTTCAAAGGCAATAATCGGTAGACTAGAAGGTTATTTAACAAAGATTAACTGTTCTTCCATTATTTCGAAGCAGCTTAAAAGATTCTAGCTTTCTTTTGATGTTCGCGCTACTAGTGTATTTTTTTTTAGTCAGAATGAACAAATGGGTGCCATTGTTGTTGAATAGATAGAGTACTCAAGTTGTTTGAAAATTAGTGCTTAAAAGATTAAGGAATCAAAATCACTTCATTAAATAAGATCAAACTAATTTTGCTTTTTCCTCAAATATTTTTTTTAAAAATTGGCCGTGAAAAAATTTATGAGTTTTTTTTATAAATGAGAAGAGACTGAAACAAAAGCAACAATATTTTTACTGAACATACTTCTCTTATTGATATTTTCAAGTACCAGAGATAACAGCTTAAAAATAGTAAGTTGCAATGTAATTAGTATTGGAATTGAATTTTTCTTAGTTTTATTCATAAAAGAGCCTTTTAACAATGCAAATGTTTGTTTAAAGGTTTTTTTTAAAAAAAGTATACGTGGCCCTTTCATGCTGAAGTACATCATTGAATCATATAATACACATTTTAATAAAAAGAAAACACACACACAAGAATAAGTGGAGTATTTTTTATTTCAGTTAATTAAGGCTTTAAATACCATTATTTTAACAGAATTAACCTCAACACGAAGCATTTAATAACTTTCAATCGCCATTAAACTTAAAAAGTTTATAAATAAAAAAGCAAAAGGAAATTTTAAAAATCTTAAAAACACTTTCGAACATGTTGTTATTTTTTATTTTTGCATGAACATAATTAGTAATGCACATCCATCTTAATCACTTTCAGCATTCTGTTTAACGTGCTGCTAAAATTAATTTTTGTAATTCTATCTATTTCAAATGTAAAATTTTCTCTCAAAATCTAATAAATTCAAATATAACTAAGAGATAAAATAGCCTTGTTCGTTAACATTCTGATGGCTTTATCACACGTATATGTATTTGGAGTAATTTTTCCTTCAAGCAACCCTTTGGAAAGATTTTTGCCCAGTTGCCATAGCAATGGCTACGAACAACGTTTTCTCAGTGAGCTGAAAGTATTGCTCGAAATTCCAGCCATTGGGTCTCTTTGGCTCCCTACGTCATAAACAGGATGGCAGTCTCGGCTTCGTCAAACGCATCAAAAATGGCGTGTAATATTTGAATGGCAGATATAATATTTTAATGGAGTATAATAATATTTTAAACAGAATGGGGATCCATTTCTATTTGGAAACAAAAGCGCAAGCGGAATAAAGAAATAATGCTAGATGTTCGTTTTCCGAAGCAGAAAAATCGGTGAATAATTTTTCAATGTGATGATAGGGCGCAACTGATGTCAGAGCGTATTGTTTAGTTAACGGCAACCCTTCAACCTCACAGCTGCTCAAAACGGTTGTTTGAAAGTGACTCGAGTTGTTCCGAGGCATGCGTGTGTGACAAGACTAAAAAAATTGCTGAATTTGCAAAATAGTAAGGAATCCCCTTTTCTAAGAGTATAAACCTTTCGACACATGCTATTCACACTATCTTTTCACTTTTCTAATGTGACAGTTCAAACCGCAAACGGCTCTGCTTGACTATCAACATGGGGCTTGGATTTAATTAAACCTCACCGGAAATTCTAAAACTATCTCCTTAAAATAATATTTTAAAAAAATAAAGTTACAGTTGAAATTTAATTATCCATTGCGTCTCTTTTAATTATCCAACTTTAATTATAGTAAAGAGTTCAAAGCAAACTTAACAAAAATTATAAATTTAATTTGATTGGGAACAATGATATACAAAGATACCAATTTAGAAGAAAAATATTTTTGAAAAAATTGCAATTCTTTACATATATTATATATATAATGCAAAATATTAAATATGAATAAATAAGTTATGCAAAAAAAGTTTTAAAAAATCTAATAAATTCGTGGTCTTCTTCTTTCTCGTAGAATTGCTCTGTAGTAAAACCAATGTTTTTTAAACCTTTCTGAATTAACACAGCACGTTCTTCGTTGGGTTATAAGATTTCCTCGAATGAATTTTGAGCTCCTTGCAGTTAAACAGAGACCTGTCAAGTTTGAAATTGTCAAGCACTTTTGTGGTTGGGCTTGGAGTGTTGCATACTTCAGTGAAGTGTTGTTCATATGAGCTTATCGGTTGTTAGAGAGCTTCCAACTATGTGGTTCTAACATCTCGTTGATATCGTTACTATTGACTTTCAAATCTGATTGAATAGCAATATTGCTAACTTATTTTGTCACATAGGTGGCATGATCAGTTTCTGGATTTGTTCCCATGTCATTTTTTTAAAAACATGAACAAAGCTTCTTCCAGAAAAAAATTGAATGTTTTTTAAAATCTTCTATTTTTCTAAAAAAAAAACATCTAAAATTATTGTTTGTTTTCAAAAATATTCAACAGATATATATCATTTTTTGCCTCATAGTTTGATTCAATTATATGCCTCACGTAATTTGTTTGGAAGTGAAAACACAAATTTCATTCGAAGGTCAAAATCAATTAGGATGACAGGAGAGTGACCGGGTGCATTGAGAGGCTTCATTTTAAATAGATTTTGTTTAAATTTGTGATAACATTCGACTTCAGGTGTGAATTGGTGACAAATCAGTCCTCTTTTACTGTATATCACAGCAAAAGAAACACAAGATGTAGCAATTAGCAGTACTTTCAAACGAGCAAATGAAAAACCGCATAACTCTGAATTCAAAAAAGTTCAAGTACAGTGTAATTCAGTGTATTATTGTATGCTATGTCTCATTTTTCTTAAAACTAATATATAATAAACTAAATAAAATTGCGATATGAGAATGTAAACCTAAAATTTAAATAAAAATTCTAAGTCTTCCTTAATTAATCTTATTGAAGCATTTTTATCAAAGATATATAATAAAATACTGAATGTGATACCTGAATGTATCATTTACTTCTGTAAAATATTGTCCTTAATGTTGAGAAATTATTGAGAAAAAAATGCAATTTCGTAATGATATCAATATTCAGAATTGATTAAAAATTTCTTTTAATTTCATAGGCCTCCATATCAGAGTACTTTATTCACAAGTTGGGAAGTACTACTACAAGAAATTGAAGTTGATTCCCAGGTAAGTTGAAGAAATTTTATAAATATATACAAATTTCGTTAATAATTCTTAAGTTTTTTAATTAAATAATTGATATAATTTATTAAGAATAAATCTTATTTATAAGAATCACAGAACTTATGAAAAAATTTTGCAAACTTTTTTATGCGACACATAGTTACGCGTAAAAATAACGCAACATAAGACAAATAATGTCCGTTCAGCCAACTAACAAAACGATCAAAAGTACTCATGTTGCCCGTAACCAATGGCCGCCCATACCATTAAACTAGATGCAGGTTGAGTCTAGCAATTTCTAATGTAAACAGTCGATAGGCATTCTCCTCTGTGTCATAAAACACGGATACATTGATTATGATAATACATGCAGAACCAGTCTAGTCTGGAAAAACGTGCTACTTTTGTATCCAATTTTATCATTGGGCTCACTATTGTCACCGCATCTCTCCAAGCTGCGATGATGATAACGTCATGCCCATGAGGGGGCCAAGTCAGACAGTACCCAGATGAATTTTTTGGGAATCTGTTCAATATTATTCACATTCAATATTATTCAAAAACAGGACTCCAATGTCTTGTAGAGCAGCAAGAATAGTTGGGCAGTCAAAAATATGAGCAGGTGTTAGCTCTATATCTAAACAGTTTTCACAATTCCCTATAAGTTCTTCTACCATCCTATCAATCTTCATTCCTCTGTAATGACCTCTTTTTAGCCTAGCAATGGTCTTTTGTTATAAGGCGGTCTCCACTTATATTACAAAGTTGATACTTTACAGGGATTGACTTATCTCTGAATTTGAAGTTTGAGACAGAATTTGTGTGTCTAATAAGGTAGCATTAAACTAATTGACCTAATTGAAATGTCTAGTCTCTTTTGCCAGTTTATCCACATTTTCAGTGCCTGTAATGTCTACATGTGCACGCAACCATTAGAGAAAGCAGTATTTATTTAACTCATGTAATCTAAACAAGTGAGAGTTGTTGTTGTCGTTGTTTTCAATGCCACTTGATCTCGACTGCGTCAGATGCAGGCCCACAAAATTCATCATGGCAAGGAGCTAGATGTACGCCTGTCGTTGATCGTAGCCTTGAGCATCATTCAGCTGACTGTATGATTTAGCTCGGACAAGGGAGAGTAAATCTCTTCAGAAATCCCCATGCTGCAATGTCAAGTGAAACACGTCTCTCATAGAGAGTCTGTGAGAGACGTCGTCGCACTGTCCATACGGATATTCGTCGCGCTATAAATAGGTCCATATTCCAACTCAAAGTAATTGATGTGGCTGTACAATTCTACAAGGTAGGCCCGATAACATGTCTGTTCTCTAGGACGTTAGTAGCGGCTGGCCATTGAGGTCCTGCATGGTGTTCAGCCTGTCCCTCTTGATCTTATTGATTCCATATTTGTAGATTGCATATTAGTAGATTTCGACCAATTAAAACAGAAATATCGTGGTGGGATAAATTGCACTATCGAAAGACCAAGATGCTACCACGAACAAATTCCAGTACGTCAGTGCTAATCAAACTTTCAATATTTGCGACACAATATTCAATTATAATTTTTATCGCGTCGCCTCCCCTGCATACAATAACAATGTATTAAATCCAATAATACTGTACTATGATGCTAAAACTACAATACAACTTTAACCTCTTAAGTGCCACCGGCGAACAGAAACGTTTCGCTCAGCCAAAGCGTTAATTGTCCTGGACGTTTATATACTTCTTTTCTAAGCACTATCTTTTCTGTGCATAACTATCCATAAAAATATTATAAAGGCTTTGGCATGCAATAAAAGGACCTTGACAGTGTTTGCGAACGATTTACTTATTTCAGAGGATTTGCTTATTTATATTCCTTTCCTTTCCCTCCTTTAATACATCACGTATGCGCGACTACGAGGAAAACAGCGTCACTGGGGAGCAAATCGAGTAACTTTTAATCGGCAGAGAAAAGATTAATTATAAACCGTACAAATTATCAAGATAAGCATTAATTTTTTTAAATAATTTTATATATGAGAAGCCCATAGGGTCATGGTAATTATTAAGTTTGTTCTTAACTTAGTATTGTTAAATTAGTTATAAAATACATTGCGCACTACTGATACATTTATATATGTGTATTATATCAGTGTGAATACGTATTTTATTTTTTGTTACATCAGAATGTATTTTGTCTGTTTTCTTTCAGTAGACTAATAATTTTTTTAAAATAATATTTTAGTTTTGACTTTTCAATATGCTTGCCCCCCCTCGTAGATTTATCCCGCCCTTTTAGGAGGCACTCTCCACAATTTGAAAAACTCTACAGTGCGTGATAGTAAATGTTTCTCCTTCTTATATCACACATAACATGATCTTCTTACAAACAACTACCATTCAAAGGCGATTTCTGGATTATAAACTCGCTGTGTAACTTTTCTTTTAAAAAGAGTTTGAGGTGCCGTTTCTTCCTACTACGTCATTCGATTGTGTTTGAATGCTGATCATTTGCATACCCCATTCTATTCTTCTTTCCTTGCGTCATCCCTCTTTTGTGGCATTGAAATTTCTATGAGTAGCAGGTGTACATACATACAGAGATGAAACAAATATTGTACAATATACAAGGTACATTTTTACATATAGGAACGAAACAAAAACTCAAATAATACATAAAAAATGAACACAAAATTTACTTTTATATGAAAATATGAAATATTTAAGTAAAAAAAATTATTTTACTTGTCGCTGAAAACCGGAAATATCTCATCTTTTGAATCACTGCTTTCACTTTTATGTGAATGAATAAATAAATATAGAAAACCAATTATTAAAGTTTTAGCTGTATGTAAGCTCTTATTTTACCACACAGCGTCATAATTCAGTATTATCTGTGAAATCGCAGTTAGAATTCTTAGGAAAAGGAAGTTATTAATTATTAATCTTAATATCCAAGAGAAAAATAATTTTCGTGTCTTTAGCGACAAGAAAATTACACCCGTAATTCTAACAGCTAAGTATAATGCACTTGAGAGACAATTATTATTCCACTTTGGTTTCTTTTTTTTCCTACCCTCAGCCACATAATTATTTTAATGACCTCTTTCGTTTAGTAATAACAGCTAATTTCTAGTATTTCTCATACTTGCGTTGAGTTTAAGGAGTACTACACGAATTCCCAATTATTTGTCTCTTGTGAACGAAACTTCAAAACTTACTTGAATGTTTTCAGCTTGAAGTTATAAAAGAACACTAAGGATATAAATACTATTTTTAAGAAGAAAAATATATGAGTAATATATCTTATACTATACAGTGTTACTTTTTTGTTTCCTGGATATTATTTTTAAGTGATTAATAAGACAACAAATTGCTACAAAACAAATGGAAAATGTTTTTAACTAAACAATCTATATTACGTACATCATAAATTCGTTTTGTCATACATTTCTATTTCATATTATTAATCATATATTGCTCTCCATAGTGCAGTTAATTAGAAAATACGTCCTTTTCTTGATAAATTAAATAAGATGCATCTATTTCTTTAAAAAGATTTCTTACTTTTTTAATCGTCTGAAAATATTTCAATTTCTTTTCATTCAAATATTAAACATATGAATCTTTCTCATAAAATTTCAATTTTTTCTTTAAAATTCGAATTAATTAGAAACTTTTCTTAGTCAATTGCCCACATTTAACATCAAATTCTAAAACTCTTGAATAAAATTTGAACATGAGTTCAAGAAATGACAAAGAAATATTTTAGGGCAGGAAACTAGAGTTTATTCACAAAAAAATCTGATTCCATTTCAGTTCGACCTTTAACATTTGTCTTATAAAAGTAATACGAAAACCAGCATTGGAATAATAATATCAGATGCTTTACATGTGATTTTCATTTAATAAACAGTTACATGTATAACACATATAAAAATAATAGTTTCAAAGTGAATTCTTAGGTTCTTGAGCTAGGAAAAATTTAAACTAACATTTTTGTGCGAAATTTGATAAGAATATAACAAAATGTTAAAGAACTAGATATTGTATTGATCATTACGTTTCAGCGTCTCCACAAATAGAGGTCAGTATTTGTAAAAGAAACTCTTCATTTTTTTAAAATTGTGTAGTTAATATTTTTCTTAAATGATCGCACAAATGAAAAAGGAGAAAAAAAAATCTTATCTTAAAGGGTAATAAATTTTAATCCCGGAAAAGGCGCGTACTCACACACACAGTACTAACGTTAGCGGTCGTGCGGGGTAACGGAGTCACCCCAATCTTTTTTTTTTAATTGTACACGTTAAAAACCGTAATTCCAGTTAAGAGAAGGCATACTTACCTACTTCTAAGGACTTTTCAATTTTCTATGATAATTTGAGAAAAAATATTAATAAAACGGAATCAAGGAGTTTCAAATGTGCGTGACTTTGATAAAAGACGTAAATCACAAACACTTATCACTAACATTACAGGGATAAAATCTACAGACAAAACTGTCATGTTTTGTTCAAGTTATTGTAGTTTTATTGTCCTTGATGATCGACAAATAGCAGGTTGAACTTTAAGTTGCTTGTGTCTTTTTGACAGGGTGAAGTGTGTCTTGTACATTTATGGTTTCATATTTTTCTTGGTGGAGTTTTTGAGGTACATTTGAAAATTTTTCTTTCAACTCAAACGTTTAATTTTCATCGCTTTTCTGAAATTTACTTTCGCTATCATGATTAATATCCATTTATTCATAAGGTTATTTATTCCCTTGCTTGATCAATTTCTACTTCCTTCAATAGAGATCGCAGTTGCCCATTTCTTTTTTTATATTCTGCTCATTTACATTTATTTATAAACCATAATGAGTCGTACAACAGAGCCTTGACAGCGGAAAAGGCTAGAAAATATTTCATAGAAAATATTTTGGAACATAAGTAGTCGCCCGGGGAACTCAGTCACCCCAAGTACCTTAAGATTGTAAAAAAAAAACGTTTGCCATTCCCAAAAAAGAAGGAGATATGTGACAAATACATTTTAGTTCCCGTGAAGACTGTCATATAGGAGGATACTGACAAGATCATTGGTAACAAATAAAGTTTTCCCAAAATTAAAGATTTCGTGAGCCTGGGGTGACTCTGTGCCCCGCGTGATCGCTCCTGTGTTAAACCAGACTTATTCAAATGGGAGGGAGTTGTAAAATAAATATGGTTACATTTATAACCAACATGAAAATCTATTTTTACTTAAAAAAAGTCTTATGTGTTCTGTCAGCTTAAAAAATGAATTGATATGGACTTAAATAACCAACTTTGTCATCGTGTAAGTGATTATGTAAGAAATTTGTCTGCATTTGATACATTAATTTAGGGCTTGCTTCCTATTAGAAATTCAGTATTTACAGCAATTTCTTACTCAATATTTTTGGTTTCTCTCTCTCTCTCTCTCTCTCTATATATATATATATATATATATATTGGGGATTTTTGTTTATATCTAAAAATAAATGAACGTATATACATAAAATTTACAGTACAAGAAAGAGATTTTATTTCATTTCAACCACGCTGAATTTTCAAAAAAGTTCATAAATCTAAATGATTGCTATTATTGATTCCAAAAATTAACTTTAGAAATAAAAATAAATTGTTTATGTAAGCGACATATTTCTGCCTCTTTTTGAATATAATTTGAGAAATTGTGTATTCTATTAAATTCATTCATGATTTTTAAGCATTTAAATTAAATAGAAAGCTATTAAATTTGTCACTTAATTTCCTCATGCCCAATTTAATCATAAAATTAATTTTCTTAAACTTCGTATATTTAGAATTTCGGATTTATATATATAATTGAATGTATGTTGAAGAAGGAAAAGTCAAAAGTTTGTTATTCATTACGTGCATAATATTTAAAGTTTACTTTAAAAAGTCTTTTTTAATATATGTAGATCCATACGAGGATCCAAAAAATTATGCGGAAAAATGTTTTCAAATGCGAAAAAAGTAAAAGGAACGTTTTTATTTTTCATGATATATTTTGAATACATTTCATCACAATCAAATAAAGAAAGAAAATATATGTATATGTGTGAATTTTTGAGAGAAGTAGACAAATCATCTTATTATTGATGGTATGCTTGAAAATCAAAATTTGGATGCCTGAAAAAAAAATTGTTTGAAATATTTCACAAACTGAATACCAAATTCTTAATCATTTTCTATTTCATGCAAAAAGAATTTTGGCTGAAGTAAAACTCTCAAAAGTTAAAATGGATATTTTATCTTCAGATACTACCAACTCATTTATCATACTTAAAATTATTATAAGAGGGAGGCAATAGGAAAAATATATTTCATGTTCTCTCATCTGAGTCCTTATTTAACTTAAACACTTAACACCTGATGACTAAGCAGTTTTTATAGGTAGAAGTTCACGACTCATCAGAAATGATTGATGGACTCCCGGAAATTGGAGAGGAGCCATACTTTCGCCAACAAAAGAAAGAAAACATCCTCCGATCTTCAAATAGCGATGTTCATCAACCAAAACTGTCATCACTAAAAGTAGATTTGCTTAATAAATTCCATTGAATCATAGAAAATTGGTAAATAAATAAATAAAAGAGTTTAAAGTATTTTACGTCAGATAGAAATTTTCTTAACAGAAACCAATTAAAGGATGAAAATAAGTAGTACAAAACGCATAAAAATAGCATTAGCAAAAATGCATTAGATAGTATGAAATATGTAATGACGTTTAATATAATAAAATACAACAATAACATGAAGTATGTAGGAAGTTATAAAAAAGTGAGTATAATATATTATCAGAAAAAATAGTTAAATGGCATCTGCCAAAAGTTAAACTTGAAGAGAAAAATGCTAATTTCTGGAAGACAGTCTCAGTAAGAGGCTGCAATTTGCTGCAGAGATAGTTGGAAATATGCAAAATATGTTTTGCAACAGCCATCACGGTTTCGTGTCCATAAATATGCAAACAGGACAGCCGTATAAAAAGTCAGCATTCTGAAAGGTTGGAGAAGTTTCAAGTAAGTGCTGATAAAAAGTGCTTAGAACTTTAGTTTTTTTTAAGATCATTTAGCTTTTTTTATATTTTTAATTTTTTTTAGACAATTGCTTATTGTGATTTCCAAAAGATGAATGATGGGTATTGACTGCTAGCATTTGGTGATTCGTTTTGAAGCAAAATAATCTGTTTCAGGTGTTGCTCTTTTCTTTGGTATTCATCATTCCATCCTTCCACGATTAAGATAATAATTTCAAACAAGTCAAACAGTTGTATGAATACTTGAGATTGGTAGCCCAAGTCTTATGACCCCTGAGAAGATCGGTATATTACTGTTTAAGTCAAGCACAATCGAAAAGCGACCTCTACAATTTCGATATCTATGTTTGCAATATCCTTTGGTAATATACTATCTCCCACTCTTGCGAACAGAACTCTACACAAGAAACGATTAAAAACCCACGCTTTTTTCAGCTATACAGAAGGGCACTTTTAAAGTGATGTCGTCAACATGTGTCTTGCACTGTGTCTGATTAGGCCTACGTGAGCAGTCAAGGACTTAGTTGTTTTGATAACTGTGCTATACAACTCATTATGGTTTATAAATGTACATGAACAGAATGTAAAAAAAAAGAAATGGGTATCTGCGATCTCTATTGAAGGAAGTGTAAATTGGTCAAGCCAGGGAATAACCTTAAGAAGTAATGGATATTAATCATGATAGCTAAAGTAAATTTCAGAAAAGCGATGAAAATTAAACGTTTGAGTTGAAAGGAAAATTTTCAAATGCTACCTAAAATACTCCATCAAGAAAATATGAAACCATAAATGTATCACAAGACACACTTCACCCTGTCAAAAAGACACAAGCAACATAAAGTTCAGCATGCTATTTGTCGATCATCAAAGGACAATAAAACTACAATAACTTGAACACAAAATATGACAGTTTTGTCCGTAGATTTTATCCCTGTAATGATAGTGAAAAGTGTTTGTGATTTGTGACCTTTATTAAAGTCACGCACATTTGTAACCTTCTAGTTTAGTTTGATTGGACTTTTTTTCTCAAATTATCATAGAAAAATATAAAAGTCCTTAAAAGTAGATATGTATGATTTCTCTTAATTAAATTATTCACTGGAACTACAATTTTTACTGTGTACAATAAAAATAATTATAAAAAAAGGATCGAGATGACTCAATCACCCCGCGCGACCATTAACGTTAGTATCGAGTGCGCGCCTGCTCCCGTATTTACACAATCAGGAGGTGACAATTGTTGAACTCATAGAAATGAATGAGCAAGACATTGAAGAGCTTGAGTCTTTATACCCAGTTCAATCAGAAGATCGAATTACGGCTGGTAATTTAACAGAAGGCTTCAGTTTGATTGAAAAAGGGTACCAAATTTTACAAAATGCATTAGCATTATGCTAATGCAGTAGCATATGCATAAAGCATATGCATTAGCGTGCTACGAGGAAAATTTAGGCGAGGAAAAGAAATCATTGAGCCGGCAGACTATTCGTTACATTTTATGAAACATTCTACATCAAAACAACTTTGGTTTGCGATTTTATATTTGTGTTATCTAATTTTTATTAAACTTTTTTTTCTAATTTATTATTTTCTTTCGTCTTTGGCCCCAACTCAAAATAATTTATATGTAATTATATGCGAAATTATACCCCGACTTACGCGAATTCAACTTACACGGTTATCACTCAGTCCGACCTATCACAAAAGTTCGGGGTATTACTGTATATAATCGCCCCCTATAATATCGTCGAGCATTACGTTTTCCGAGAAGGAAGCATTATGATTTAGGCAGGGATTTAATCTGGATATCGCATCGATCTGTATATCTACAGAGAGAGTCCTTTAACGGTTGTCGGGTATCGGGATTAAGCCTTTGAAAATTGTAAGATTGTACGCTGCAGCAGTTAGTTTTGCTTTCGATTTAATGGATGATAATGCGTGATCCCAAGGAGATGACATCATCGACAACTACCAGGAGAGTTAGGAAATCGCATGTATGGGTTGGATGGAGTGCTCTTTTGTTTTTAATCTAATTGAAACTTTTTGAAATGTCCGTAATCCAGGTATATCTCCACGTTTCTTGCCCTCAAACATTCTCACAGAGTTCGAGAAGGAATCCTGCAGATTTAGTTGCTCTACAGGAGGAATAGGGATTACTTGGCTCTGTTGTAGTTGATCACCTCACAAAAGGCATGTACACATGCTGTGAACTTTGTCGAAAGAGGACGGATGTTCATATACTCTATCAATATCAGTTTCGTTTGTTTTGTATTTTAACATCATTTGTTAATGACTCCAATAGGACACCTCAAATTTTTAAAAAAAAACATACATTACTAAATATTTTTAACATATGGTCGTTATTTACATTAAACTGCTTTAACAAATCCTTTAAATAAGACTTCATGAAACTTTTCTTATCGAAATACCTTTTTCATTATATGTTCATTTTAGCCACTTTCATCTGTGCATTTTTCCTATAACAGATTTAATATTTAAATTTTGGGGGCTTTTGGGTTATTTTTAATTATTTGTTTTTATGTGTGTTGTAAATTTTCTTTTCTTTTCTTCTTAAATTTCTGTAAATAAATACAACATCATCATCAAGCTACATCACAAGAATTTGTTTTCTGTAACTTAAGTAGAAAAGATTTTTATTTTTACCCATGTATAATATCTATTTATACTTAAGTCATACATACGTATTTTTTTTTCATTTATTACTATTGAAAAATAAATTCTTCTTAGATACTTACAAATGTATGTCATTATTATTATATGAATTCTTACAATCAAATACTTATAAAGAATAAGGACTTAAATGTAATTTCTTGAACATTAATATAATTAATTAATAAAGTTTATTAATAAAAGTTAACTTTATAAATCCATTTAATTTTTTTAGAAATTTGTAGTTTGTTAAGTTTTTTTTAACTTAAAAATTTAGGGTAAAGTTTTCAAGTATTCAGTGTAAATAGTTTATTAATTCAAAAAAAATCCTACAGTTATAAAATATACCATGTTTTCTGTTTTTGCTACATCATGGAAATACTTTAGTACACCATCAATCGCCAACGTTCAAGATAACTCGCCAAGTTGGAGATCCCAATTTCGTATGTGCCGTATGCACTGAATTGGCAATAATATGCTTCATTTCATATTATGTCGCCAATAGGTTGCGATTATTCCCACACCATCAAAGATGCTAACTCTTGGTTGAGATTTGTGATGTATATTAAATTACTCATAGGAGGCATAGTTTATAACATTACAAATTGAAGGTATGATTTATACCGTTAGAAGCAGAATATACATAGTTTATAACATTACAATTAAAAGAAATGATTTATAATATTAAAATTATAAAAGTCGTAGTTTATAATACACAATTATGATTACTGCACAAAAATCTATTCGCTGATCTCAAGTAAATAAAACATTAACTGGAGACATATATATCCTATATCGTAAAAATAACTTTCTGAGCTTATCGAAAAGGAAAAAATTCGTCTGTTGTACAACTTTTCATTTTAAGGAGTCTTTATTGATTTAAAGATTTGATATGTCTGAGTAGAAAATTTATTTCTTGATTTGAGAGAGTAGTATCATTACACTTCTGAAAATCATTAGGAGTTTCTTTCCATTCCTCTTAAACTGGGAAACTAAGAAAAATCTTCAGCCATTGGGTCAGTTCGTGAGGGCATTTACTTTTCAGCTGTTAAAACTTGAGAAGTCGTTGCTTCATTTAGTTTTCGGAATTTTCCGTTAGACATTTTCTTTTAAAAATTCAATTAACTAGTAATTGTTTCATCCGAATCTTCTTTGCTGGAGACCTTCATATTATCAACTATATATATATATATATATATATATATATATATATATATCATAATAAAATAAAATAATAAGAGACAAAATTGTACTTCCTACAAGGCTAAAAAAGAAAGAAATTGGAGGATTTTAAGAAATATGTCAAGAAAAAAAATGGTGCAAAAGAATATTGTACAAAATTACCTAATAGTATCTTATTTTACCTAAATGGTAAATTACTTACCTTGGCTATCGAAGCCCCTTTAAACAAAATTTCAGTCTTTTAAGTGGTTATGAAAAGTTCCACTCACCAGCCAAGGACAAGAAAACCTTTTTTTTCTTTAATGGGGCTGCGGTTTGGTACTTCTACCTTTGCAGATCTAGTACATTCCCCAGGAGCTAGTATCACTTTTTAGTTCGGCACCATGTAGGCGATACCAATTGCTACAAGTAATTTTGACGCCCAGTTTACTCCCCAGAGGGAGGCACCTGAGCTCTGACGATGCGAACCTGCACTAGGATATTTATAAGCTGAATGCTTGCCGGAGTACCTGCATCCCGCAGGGATGTTTAAACTCCAATCTTGAGAAAAGAAGGGCGTACATGACGATGCGAACTTTGTACTAGGATTTATTTTTGCCGAGAGCACCTAAGCCAAATAGACACTCTAAGGATCTTTCACATGCCGTATAATCATACGACATGGCTGCTGTCGATTTTCTGCATCAGGAAAATCCACCGACTTAGGCCGGGGTCAAACCCGCAACCTTGGGTACAGAAGGCCAGCGACAAACCAACCACGCCACTCAGCCGGCGGAACTAGAAACCATGGCTACGAAATTTGAAACAACGGGATCATTGGCTATTCTTTCAGGAAGAGGACGAAATTCTGCTACAACACAAATTGGGATTGTTATAGGGACACAAGTTTAGGAAGATAGGACATCACGTTCATAACAGACCATGTGTGTGACATATTGCAGAAACTATTAACCAATCCACTATTCACAAGATTCTTCAAAAGGTGCTACATAACTATCCTATATCCTGGTTGAGCAGCAACTCATACCTCTCTGATATTAATGAGCAATAAACATTTACTTTGCGACTTCTTGCATGATTTGTACATTTAGTGAAGGAACGAGACCCATTTATATGCACAAAATGTCCTTATTTCGGGTACAGAAAACTCACCAATATTTCTGCAAGTTCCGCTACACTGTTCGCATATAACGCAATGGTGTGCTTTATTACCACATTCATTCTGGGCACATATTCTTTCGATGAGCAGAACACTGCACGTCCTGTGGAGTGCATTATAACCGCCGAAGGTATGCATTGTTAATGCAGCTTCCATATTTTAAATTCAGATAGCCAGGTAATATCTTCTAATAAAAGTACTTATGCGAAGTTGAGCCTGTTGTATGAAACTAGTGCTTCGCTGCCATTTTTGGATGACAGAGTTTTCCTACGGTAAGACTTGAATCTTTGTGATTTTTGGCAGTAGGAATAACTCAAAGACTTTGTGTACCTTGATTCCATTGTATTTCTCTCCGATTTTAAAGACAACAAAGAACATCATGTACACAACATTCTACAATATACACACTTTTCAATTGATGAGTATATGATTTTAAGCTACTAGACAGTAACAGACAGTGGTGGACACGATTTTTCAATATGAGAGTAATTTTGTTGCTTTTTATGTTTTTACGAAGGTATTATATGCCATTTAGTGGAGAAAAGGTTAGAACTATCTCTTTGTGCTAAAAAAAAGTATCTCATTATATTAGTATACCCTTTACAAAATTATTCCATAGGTTCTTCTATATAGTTCTTGCTACAGGTTTCTTATACGAACTGTAAGTTTAATTATGAACACAAGGTATTACTTAAATCTAACAATTGAAGCAAATCATTATCTATTTATTACAAATAATTCTAAACAAAAGTTTTATCATTGTTACTTTTTTTCTCGATTGCTGATTTTTTTTCCTTCGTGATCTCAGTTACCAGTGTATTGGCCGAAGTATCTAAATAATATTCTGCTAAGTGAATAAATTATGATAAATTAATTTTCTATACAAATAATTAATCGCATCTATAATTTCCAATGCAGCCATTTCATAAAACTGAAAATTTAAAAGAAGATTATAGCTTTTTTAGATTTTTTATAAATTTGCACAATACGAGATGTGCAAGACAGTTCATATTGCAGGATTATGGTAATATAACTTAAAATTATTTAGCGGGACAAAAACTAAATTTACTTTTAAAATGAATAGATTCTTCCGGAAAAAGACAAGAACTTAAAGTATTATACAATAAATAATCTTATATTCATTAACGATCACTTTTTATTTTATGTGTACATTTTGATAAAAATAAAACTTCAGTTGGGTATAATTATTTATTTCAAGCGCTTATATCAGTAGTTGGGAAATTTATAAAACTTACTATAATTTATATTATAGTAAGATTATTTATTACTATCATAAATAATATTTTAAAATATCGTGGGGAAACTGTTCAACTTCTAAGTTTAAAGATTCTATTTATTTTTAATGAAGTGATGTGTTGGTTCTACAATATTTAATAAAAATATTTAGAAAATTCAATTTAGTCAAAGGGGTACTTACGCATTATCGCAACAATCGCCAACATTTAAGCAACCCCAATTTTGCGTGTGTCGTATGCTTTGAATAGGTAATCACACGTGCTTCTTTTCATATAATGTCGCCAATAGTTTGCGATAATGCGTAAGTACCGTCAAAGCCTTTCCAGCTTTTGCAAATAAAATTTCGTGTACCAATTTAATAATATTGCGACCGGTAAAGTATATAGAGAGAAGAAACTCCCCTAAAAAATACATTACATTTCGTTTACTTTTTTTTTATTTAAGAAGAAAGAGTCTTTAAAAAAATTTCTGTTTCTTATTTTTTAGGTCCATGGAGATATCGCGAGAAGTTTAGGACGTCAAGTGGGAATGATGTTACTGGAGAAAACCTTCCACAGAAAAATACAGTCCAGAAAAATCTTCTTGCATCGCGAGAGCTTTGAAACGATTCTCAGCAAAGCTGAAGAGCTGCTGAACAAAGTAAGATCAGGAATTAAAATATTTTTTTTTATTCACAATCTTAGACTTTTTTTAAATCAAGGACTTGAATTCGTAACAATTAAAAATTATATACAAAAATCCTGATATGAAAATTGATTGTCTTTAAAATAGTCTATATATTCGTATGAAAGAAAACAAGAAATACATCTAAACGGTAGATCAGCGGTTCTTAAACTTTCTGTCGCCAAGGAACCCCTCTTTGTATCACGGTGACATCGTGGATCCCTCCATCAAGATTTTGTACATCCATCCCTCATTTCTCAATCAAAATACAAGTTCTAGTAGAATTTCTTCATTGGGGACTACTTAGTAATCTCGTCTGGTATAGTACATCTTTTAATTTTTCAACGAGTTCTTTCAGAGTGTGTAAAAGAGGAAAATCTCAACGTTACATGACAGACTCCGTGGACCCCTTAGAAAGGCTCTGTGAGCCCCCAAGAGTACACGGACCACAGTTTAAGAACCACTGCGGTAGACTAATACAAAAAAATTTTAACAGAATTCAAACCGAAAATAGTCCAAACAGAAAGAACGTTATTAATACCACCTGATCGAGCGATATCAGATCGAGGCCACGAAATTCATCGTGGCAAAACTTTGAGCATCATAGAGGTGGCAGCACAATTGGCCCGGATCCAACCCAATTTTAGGGAGTACACCCTGGTGGTGGTCAGAGGCCTCCTACTTTCCTTCCCCTTTCACCAACCACACGAGAAGACTCACGGCTCGACGAATACTTAGAGTGCTCCCATGTCGCAAAGGTATATACATTTGCAAACACGCATGTCTTCTCCAGAATTTGAACCCAGGCCCTACGGCACAGCAGTCAACGTCACTAACTACTGTACCAGATGGGCAGCATAAGAAATGTACAAAAAGCAAACACTTCCAGTTAAATAAAGGAGAAGTTAACCAACTTAAGGTTTGCAAAATGTCATAGATTCATAAGAAAGAATTTTCAAAATTGTACTAGCGGCAGATTTCAAAGAAAGGAAAAATCTTAAATGATTATAAAGTCATTGTTGTCTGAGTGTAAACCATAAATATATGAAAACACGTCACCTTTACCAGGATGTTAAAAAAGAGGCATACTGATGACCATAAACATTTGATTCGTTACAAGAGTTGTTTGAGTCATGTGTCTAATTATAACGTTGCCTATAGCGTTGTCAAAAAGTTCCCGGAATGGTCTCCTACATTCAAGCAGGTGTTTGTTGGAGGTAAAATATTTGTTTCAGGGATTGGTAGCACTAATAAGGAAAACACACTGCCATCTGAAACTCATTTCTTGTACTGTTGGCGTTAGCTGCAGATCATTTCTGACAAAACTAGGTAATGCAATACCGGCATACCGGGATACCGAATACCGGTATTTTGAGCCATTTATGTAGTTTTGTAATACCAGTATTCACAAGCATAAAAACCGGTGTTTCGCTATTTACTAAATTTTTTAAAATTGTCTCCACTATATGTTCAGAGATCACCAATATAGCAAAATAGTATTCGTTTTTGTTTTTATATCTCCCTAACGGGCGAAACTAATTAGACTGGGAATATAAAGTTGCATCGTAAAATCAAAAGAAGTGATAAAATATGTGAATCATCCAGGAGGTGGGCCAAAACTGTCCTATTACAGCTCAGAGTGATACTGCACATCCACAGGACTCGTAGTCCAATATTCGTAACGGTGAAAACAAGGTTTTAGTTATGAAGAAAGTGCGTAAATTCCGATAGTTATTAAATTGGTGACTTTTTCATTCACATTGTATTTGCATATCATACTTTAGGGTTCAAAATGTTTTTCAGATTCATCATGTAAATAATCATTAATAATAACCCATAATAATGAATAAGAATTACTAAAGAGAACATAAAAAAATCAGTTCATAATACTTCGGTTTGGTTTCATTATTTATATGATGAAAAGAATATGGTCACACAATGTATATAAAAAATGTTCAAAAGTTATTAAAGTGAATGGTGGAAGTACAAGCGGACTCCATACACATTTAAAAGCGAAACATGAAACAAATTTCTTAAAGAGGAAAGAATCTAATTGCGATGAAAATACAATTTTTTTAAGCACAGATTCTAAGTTCAAGCCATCAGGAATTTTAGATTATTCTGAAGGGAAAAAAGATAATTTGAATGGAATTATATAAGTAAAATGACAGCATTAGATGGTTTGCCATTTCGAGTGTTTTGCATTTCTATTGAATTAAGAAAATCACTTTCGTGATTATTTATATACTGTTATAATTTATAAGTTTCAAATTATTTTTATGATACTTACACTCTCTAATAAATCTGGCAAATAAAACAAAGAAACACTCGTGTTTTCTTTCTTTCTCAAAAATTTCTAATACCGGTATTAAAATCGGTATCTCGGCATTAAGATCTAAAAAATACCGAATACTAGTGTTGAACTTTTGGTCCGATATTGCAATCCCTAGACAAAACGAATTTTTCTTTCGTCGGATTTTGTTATCGTCTTTGGAGCAGCTTGCAAACATCAAATTCTGTGTTTTACTCGAGAAATCACCTTCTGAGATGCTCAAGATGCTGAAGAAAGCGCCAGCAGAAACGATTCCAGCACCAGAGGACTTTTTCCTGTTTCCATGACTGAAAATGAAATTGAAGGTACATCGTTTAGTGGATTCAAATGAGGTGATCCAAAATGCGACGAAGCAACTGAAGCATCTTTTAAAAAATGAATTCCAAGAGTGTTTTGAACAATTATATGAACGATGGAACAAGTGTGTGGATGGGCAATATAACTGATGGCCAATAAGATTAAATTATTGTTCTATTTTTTAATAATTTGTTATTGACCTATACCGGGAACTTTTTGACTCAACCATGTATATAGATGTTGGTATAATTTAGATCGACAAATAAAATTTAAAAATACAAAAAGCCTGAGTAAGTTTTACTATGACCCCCTAAATAAGTTATCTTTCCGTCATTTGATTACTATGATGCTTCGCTTCTTTTTAATGCTCACAAAACAGTCTATTACTACAAATTCTTTTAAACTTCTGTGGAATTGAACTGCAAACCGATATCTGCCGACCATAAAGCACAAATTCTTGGGGAAAAGATAAAATACAATAATCGTTTCAGTATACAGAACAAATATGCTTGCTTTTTTTTTCTTTTTAAAATTTTTTGAATGAAGGTATAGTTTATCTGTATTAATTCCATACATTATTTTTAAGGCATATAATAAAGGAAATATGAATTCACAAAATCCTTAGCACCTTTATATCTCCTTAAATATTTGAAAATTGATTTTTTTTACTGATTATTTCATTAGTTTTCAATCTCCAATTCAATGTAAATTGAAAATAACACGAAAAATGTTTTAACAAAGCTAAAAGTTAGATCAGGTCATTTAATAACAATTTTCATCTGAAAAAAAGTATTTGTATTAAGTGACTGAATAGTTTTTTTGTATACGCAAGCTACATTTGGAGTTAAAAAGGCAGCTGAATTTATTCAATGAGTTTTTAGCGCGTTTTTCACGTAGTGTAAAAAAAGCGCTATTAGAACGCAAATTTCTTCTTCGTCTTCGTTCCATAATTTTTTGTACCTTTTTCTCAGCCAATAAGCAACCGATTGACCTCGGGTTTTCAGCATTTGGTTTCATTTGTGCCCTAGATGAGCCGAATCATATTTAAATTTAATAATTTTAAAAAAAAAAATTTAATTTTTTTTTTAAGTATGGTACTATTTTTTGTTAGTAAAAAGTTCATTAGTTGCATTATTGTAAAATACAACATGTGAAAAACGCGCTAAAATTACTTGGCCATGCCAATGATTGATATCTTGTTTAATCAAAATATTGAAATATTTGTCTACGTGATACCACACAAAACTTCTATCGAATTTCATTGGCTTGTTTTATTATTTAACACCATTGATATATTAGTTATATTTTTAGGCATAGTCGCATACTATTTAAATATAATTTTAGCGTCTTTATTTGTTGTCACTAAAATGTAATTATGAGAAATTTCCTCTTATGAAAATAGTTTTGAAAGTATATAGAGTTGCTTTTGATTAACTTGAAATTCTTTCCTTAAGTTATAAAAATCTTAAATCATTTTTTAATGTCTTGAAGCATGAGAATAATAGTTTTACTAATGTCTAATGAGTATTATGTGCCTGCTTGTAGAGAAAAATATGCATTATTTCGTAATCATTTTTATTTTCTCCCCCCCCCCAACACACACACATAACTCTTTAAAATCTCATTTCGTACAAAAGTAATCACCTGAAATTACTTTGACTGACACTCTGACGGAAATATAACCTGGTGTACTTAACTAAATTAAATATCTTAACTGAATTGAAATAATATTTTGATTGTTATTTTTCTCGGATTGTTCTGTTTGCTTTAAGAGCTTCGAAACGAAATTGGAAAAAGCTTTTTTGTAGATCTAACATTCAAATACACGGAAAAGTTATATCAACGACGAAGTATAATCTATTTCTTTTTTCAAATAATCTTGTATAGTAAATATATTTTTAATGCTTTCTGCTTTATTAAAGTTTTATATGATAAAAGAAATGCTTCAAAACATTTACATTTTGAATTTGAAATATTTTTAAGTAAATTAAAAATCTGTTTTAATTGCATTATTTATGTATAGAAATATAAATATTTCGATTTAATATATAAATATTGATGTATTGCAATATTATATTTCAATTAAATATTGCAATTAGTACATAAACATTGATATATTATCTGACTAGTTTGAATACATAGGTTAATCTAAATCATTATTATTCATGAATAATATAAAATTTGGTTTCTCAAAGTGGGAATCCTTTAACTAAACAAAAGGGTCACAGAAATTTTAATGTAACTAAACAATTTCTGAATTTGTTTCTAATAAATGGTAAAAAAGTATATCCATTTTTATACACTGGTGAAACAATACTCTTAAGTAAACTTGCTTTGTGTTTGCATATCAGAAAAAGTTGTAACTATTCTATACTCATTCCAAAACGTAAACACGCAACAGTAAAATGCGATAAAATGGACAAGTACTACTTGATTGACATGAAATGCTGCAAGTAAGTAGCTTTATGTTCATTCATAAAACAAAACAAGGATAAAAAAATAACATTTAGTTTTCATAAATTATATGATGATGTCGTATTTCATCATCAATAAAATGGCGTTTAAATGCTAGACTAATAACAGAAACTGACATTAATAGGATATTCAGCATTCCTTACCTTTATACAAAGTGTACATCGTGTGCTCATGCTTGTTAGAAGGTGATCAACCATCGAAGAGTCCAGTAATTGCCATTCCTCCTGTAGGGCAGTTTCTAATTCCCTGAGAGTTGCTGGAGGCTGTAAACGTCTACATACAGCATGACCGAGGACATCCTGAACTTTTTCAGTCGAATTAGGGTCCGGGAATCAAGCCGTTCCCACAATATCCGCAATCCCCTCACAATCTTGAAAGTAGTCAACGATGTTAGCTCTAAGGGAATTCGCATTATTGTCCATTAAAGCTAACGAAATCCAACTGTTGCAGCGTACAGTTTCACAGTGTGGTCTAGGACTTCATCTCGATACCGTACAGCCGTCACAGAACCACGTCTATAGATGTGCAGGTCGGTTCGATTACACAATGAAATCCCTGTCTAAAACCATCATGCTTCCATCACCGAATGCGTGATGTTCAGTGGTGTTCTCTGGTCGATTGTGTATGCCTTGTTCCCCTCAGAACCCTTACACACTTATCATCGCGTTGTAGAACGAATTTGGACTCATCTGTAAACATAACGTTATCACAATCATTCACAGTCGTATTCACTTTAATCATGCCCCGCCGCATTCGACGGATGAAACACAAGCTCGTAGTACCCGAGTGTACAGACCATTCAAGTGCAGCCTTAGATGAAGAGTAGTCAGATATCGTCTTACCAATGGCCGATGCAACCATATATGTCACACGTGGGGAGGTCAATCTTTGATTCTGCTCGGCTACAACAGTAAAATATCTATCATTGTGGTGATCATAACCCTTTAACGACCGAATACAGTTCCTCAGACAACTATTTGGATTTTTTGAGAATTGTTTCCATAATGTGAAAAGACAGATTATGAACTCCGAAGGAACAAGCGACATCTGTAATTGACTGTCCTGCTTCAAAGCATTCAACATAGAAACATGTCTAGCTTAAAAACAAATCGTATGAATGCTCTAAACACCTTTCATTAGTACTTACATATGAAACTCTTGTAACCCTTCACAATGCCGGCTTATTATACGACTGGCTGGTTTACATATTTCTCGAAGCGAAACCATGATTGGGTGTTACCCAACATACTTGCATACTTCCTTTTACCTTTGCACCAATTTTCAGCTTCTTTGATATATATATATATATATAGGGAGAGAGAGAGCGAATATAGTAAGAACTGAAAAACGTGCATGATTTGTCTGCATTGTTGTAGCAATGCACACCCGGTTTGGCTTGTCTGAATGAAAAACTGGTTTTCGATGCCAACTTTTGTCTTTATTTTAACAGTTACATTGTTACAACAAAAGAGATAAATCTAAATTGGCGTCGAAGACCGATAATTAATGAATTAATATTTGAAAAAACTGTATTAATATCAAGTGACTACAAGTTTAAAAAAATGTATTTGATAAATAGAAATGAATAGAAAGTATTTACAAACGATTGAAAATTTGAACAAGATATATAAATGAATATATATATAGAGAGAGTGAACTAATAGTAGAAATTGAAAAAGGAGCACGAAGGAACTATTTTGAGAACTTTTTTACCGAAAGGCATAATTATTGCGTGCTAATTTTAGGCGTTATACAGAAAATCTTCAAATATATATTAAGTCTCATAGCGTTAATTTAAATCACAGTGCTAAACAGTTTCCGAAAAATATCAAATAAATGTTGAATGGTTTAAAAATAAAAACAAGAAACTTTTGATTTTACGATCGTTCAAACAAAATGTTTGATAAAAAAATATACATATAAGAGTTTTGATTTTCGTATAATCTTTCACTTCAGTGAAAACACCAAAATATTAATTTTTTTTAAATTTATCTGAAACGCACATTTTTAAAAACATATTATTCATTTCTCATTTAATAACCTAATACTTTTTTAATAAAGTTAATGGTCTAAATTTATTTTTATAAAAGTGGATTTAATATATTAATCAAAACACACTAATGAAAAACTATCATTCTTACTCTTTAAAGAATCAATTGTTGCAAGAATAATGTTCTTTTCTCAGTCTGAATAGATTTAATTACAATTTGTCAAATACTCGGACAAAATCAATTTTTCCATCCAGTGATTCAATTTCCTAATTATTTGTATCATCACTTAATTAAATAAGTTTTTCCATTAATAAAAGTTCCGTTGCTTGCCTTGTAACTTATTTTGATCACCGCATCTCTTGAAACATATTTCATCCATTCATAAAGTAACAAATAATAAAATGTTAACGTAATTAATTTTCTATGTATAGAAAGTAATCGTTTCTCAAGGATTTATTTGTTTGAAAATAACATTTAAAGATAAATGTAGTTCATAATAATATATTGAGGTTCAATTCATTCATCTTAAAATCACTTCGATTAATTATTTACATATGCTCTTGAGCATAAAAATTTCAAAAATTTCTTTATATCTTTAATTAATATATTAATTATAGATTGCTTAAAACTTTTTATAACCATGTTTAATTCTATATTGAACCAATTAAGAATATTTTGCAATCAAAATAATAATAAAAAGAGACAATTTAACGATTATAAATGGTCTATATATATATACATTGAAAATCGTTTATCACGAAACGAGGAAACTGAAATATTCTTTCGTGCTAAAGAATATTGCAAAAAAAAAATCATAAATTCAACAAAATTAAGCTTATTAGAGTACATAAGCATGTACATATGCATGTATTTAATGAAGATTATTATTGAAACAAAAACATTCACAAGAATTTTATAAAATTTAATACAAAGTTGTTGTTTTTTTAAAGAAACCATTTTTTGAATTTTTGAAAAATTAGCTGATATTTTTCTTTGCATTGTTTATTTTAGCATCAAATTGTCAACAAATTATTCAATGTCGTTCATTCTGTTATTCATTTTGCCATTGGAATGAGCGTCTAATTAACTGCGCTTATCTTTTCATGATGCACCTCATTTCGAAAGACGTGTGGGAAAAGGAGCTGCACTATTCATTTCATATTCTTCGTCAGAATCTGCATCAATGGTTTTTTTTTAGCTTTGAACAAACTCCCAAATCTCTTTGTTAGCCATAATTTATGGCTGCACACACATTATCATCATCTACTGCAACGAATTCTTTCTATGATACAGTTGAATACTCTAATAAAACAGAAACTTTCTCAAACATTTCATTAATTGTCGTGGCTCAGTTACAATATCCTCCTTCTCCATCTTTTCATGTTAAGCGATTTCTTTTTGTGCTAAGAGAAAAAAGATGCATGAAAGTACTAGTAGTTTGTCGGAACGGTTGTATTACTTCGTGTTAACCGATATTTTGTTTTAAGCATTTTCGCGTTAAAAACATTTTACTGTATCTTAAGAGTTTAGATAGAAGCGTCAAAAACAAAACTTAAAAGTATTTATACTCGTTTCTCCAAACAATATTTCCTAATGTAAGTATTTAAAAGAAATTTTTATAATGGTTTTGTAACTTAAATTGTAATAGAAGAAAAATTTATCAAACTTTTCAAAATATTGCATAAATTAGAAGGAAAAAAATTCTTATCAGAAGCGAAAGAATTCATCATATTAAAAGTGAAAGAACAAATCAATTCATGTCTAAGGATTAAGTATTTATTTCATTACTAAATGAATTTCTTTTTTCATTTTCAAGCACAAAAAGTCCTAAAAATTAAGTATTTAACCGAAATTTTTTTTGTTATTTGAGTTCTAAGTTCTAAAATTAATTAATCTAGAACCATCGAGAACTGCCTGCGTTAAGTAAGATCTATCATTTTATTATGTTCTGGAAAATCAAATTCTCCTGTTAATTATTTCTTTAAGATATAGTAATTTAAAAAGTTAGAGCTCACAGTGAAAAGAAATAATTCCACTTTCAAAGTTTAATTATCTTTTGGGTTGTCTTTAATGATTTTGAAGACTCCTTTTTGCATTACAGGCTTAACACACAATTGAAATTTTTCTTTCTTCCCTTTTTTCATGCTTTTCAATTGACATCCAATCATTCTTTACTTACAAAAAGGATTTAAGATATTTAACTTATAATTCTATGGTAAAAATTTCAGAAAAATATCTTTTTTTAAAATATTTTAAGAAATATTTTTTTCGGAATATTTTTAATGGAACAAATTTAATACTTTTTTTTTGTACCTTCGTACTTTGGAATTTATGCGATGCTGTTTAGTAGTATTGCGATTACTTAATAATCGATGCATATAAATGAGAAAAAAGTGTTTCTTCTTAATAAAACTAGACTGTGGATGCAATTTCCAAAAAAAATACCTTTTAAGGATTACTTTTATATATTTCATAATAGTTTTTAGAGCAATGCATGCTTAAATTTCTTTATTTTGAGAAGTATAAAAAATGTGATTTCTGATTTACTGATTTTTCATTTAAAGATATAATCTACGCAGATAAATTGTAAGTTTCATTTATTTACGTTCAGTAAAATAAATTCATAATCTTTGAATGCAGCAATATTTTAATGACTGTATTAGTCAAATATTTTAAAAATTTAATACAAAATATAGAAATGTACAACTTAAATTGTTCAAAAAACGTATGCCTTTTAAGCAGTAGTTATAGAAGGACGAGTGCCTTCTTCCGACACATTGTAAGTAACATATTTTGCAATTAAAAAGCTTAATTTTCGTAATAATATTCTACCTACGTTACATATTTAGCCGATGCTGATGATATTGATGTGGTTGCTCGTACCCTCCCTGCTCTGAAAGAGGCATTTCTTACCCTTAAAACTGCAGCAATTCGAATGGGTCTTGTGATGAATGAAAATAATAGTAAAAATATGCTATTTTCAAAAGACAGAATCCCAAATCCTTGTCTTGAAACAGATTCATAAAAGTTTTATCTACTAGGATCAAATATTACCTCTGATAACAGAACATTTCATGGAATCCAGAATTGATTATACCTGGCAAATAAGGCTTTTTATGGACTGAGAAGATTTTTAAAATCAAAATTTCTTTCATCAAGCATAAAATTTTTGATTTACAAAACTCTTTTTAGACCAGTTCTGACACATATGCGCCTGAAACATGAACAATAACAAAAATGAAAGAAAATTGAATGGCATCTTTTTGAGAGAAAAATACTTCGAAGTATACTTGGAGGTGTACGCGAAAAAAAGCTGGAGAAGAAGATACAATTTTGAAATATATAGAATTTATAAGCAACCTGGCATCATCAAATGCATAAAAATAAAAAGAAGGAATTGGATGGCCCATACAGTTCGAATGCCAGATGATAATGTCGTTAAAAAGATACTACAGTTCAAAGTCACTAGAATTCGGAAGCGTGGAAGATGAAGGTTGAGATTGGCATACTCAGTTGAATCAGATTTGGGATTATAAACGAGAAAACTTGAGGGACAAAAGTAAACAAGAGGTCATTATGGAGGAATCTTTAAAGGGGAAGACACTGTCTCACGAAAGGCTGTCTTGCCAAATGTGATGATGATTCTACCTTAAACTTTCGTAATAAATTGTAATTAAGTTACTTAAGAAATTACAATATTTAGAAAAAATAGCTAACAGACCAAACTATAAGTTTTAGTTTCTCATTGCTTTTCTTTTTTAGGGATTTCATAATTAAATTAGTTGTTTCCTTTTTTTAAATTCTATTATCATTATTTAAAAAATGTGCCAGTCCATTGACCATTAGCAGCGAGCACTCTAATATTTCTTAATATACAAGTCATTTAGTACAACACTAGTCCAAATGTACAGCAATCATGGATTGTCTAGACACACAAAACAATTACCAGGTGAATTAGTCAAATTAAAATGAAACAAATAGGCACTAAGAGGGTCGAATTCCACAAAATACACTAAAGACACACTCAAAAGAATACCTATAGCAAATATAGTGCCATCTATATTATATTGTTTAATATATGCTTAACTCTTTATTTTGAAAAGGAATAAACTGCATAGTAACATAAATGCTTTGCTGAAATTGGAATAGATTACTATAGCTAAATTAGATTATTACAATTCTACAGCAAAGTACTCTTATTTAGCTTGTATGAATCGGTAATAAAAGAGAATTTGCTGGTTTTTTAAAAAATTTATCTTAATTTCCTGAAACAAAGTAACTCAAAAAAATAAGCATTAATCCATTCAGAAGATTGACTTAAAATACATGATTTTCGTAAAGAGAATATTCATATAACTTTCAATGATCTATAATAAATAAATATGATAAAAAATTTTGATTCTCAACAAATCATTTTTTAATAATATAAACTGTATGCAAAAAAATCAGCTAATGTGTTTAGATAATGTATCTGAAATAAATATATTTATACCACAAACCTATTTTTCTTAAATTCAAAATAATGTAATACAATGCTGGTATTTATTTAATGTTAATCAAAAGTCATAAGTTATATATGTCAGTTCAAGCATCTCTTCAAGTAAAAAATCAAATAAAATTTTCACATAAAGGTGATACAAAAAACTATATATTTTAAAAATAACTCTTTATCCACAAGAGAAAACTATATGCACATGATGTATTAAATCATTTTCTTCTGGCACGAACACCTGCACGAAAAGAAATCAAAGAATATAGTTAAAATAACACTATATAATAGAGAGTTGGATAAAATATCTCCCTGTCTCTTTAGAAATATCGGGTGATTTTCCTAGTTTTGAAACATTGCAGAAATGTCACTATTGTTGCATTGTAACTACATTTTCTTTTCTCTTTGTGTTGTTACAATTCATGAAAAATTACGAGGGTGTATTTTATTTATGATCATTTCTGTGTGTTTTTTTTATTAATTTATAAAGGAATTTTTCAAGCATTATTTTCTTAATATGGTCTTTATTATATGTATATATAGTTGGGGGAAAAACAGTTGGTTTAATAAACTTTGAATATGAATGAAATATTTTATAACTCAGACTATTTAATCAATAAAATAGTCAATATTGTATTTAAATGATCTTTTTTTCTAATATAATTCTAATATCTTATGGAAGCACTTAGTATATATTTATGAAATGAAGAGATTGTAATTCCCGGATTTTTTCCCTATTATCTTTAAAAGAATTCCAACAAAAGATAGATTTTTGGTATAATTTGTTATGGGGAAATCACACACACACACATATCAGCCTGTCGTTTTCCTAAATGAAAAAGTGCCTATATTCTTGTAATACATAAGTAGTTTATGGTTTGTTTTTTCTGTTGAAGAAAACCTAAACATTAACCAAGTTGAACTGCAATATTATACATTTGGAAAAATATGAGTCAAATGGTATAAAATTTGTTTTTCATGAATTTCAACAGCAGCTGGTTTTTAAACAACTCCTTTGCTTTTCCTTCAAAAGTGTTTTTTATTGCTTAAATGTTCAAAACTTTAACCATGATGATAATCTAATTTGCTTTCATTTTGTTTAAAACTTTGTAGAAGTTGTTTAATTCCATTAATATTAATCTGATTCTTCACTATTCATTTACATTATGCAAATCCATTAGATATCTTCTGCAACTAAGCCAACAAACACGTTAAATTTATAAAAAAAACTCATCAGCATCAATGTGAAAAAAAGATGTTGAGATCCTTTAATGTTCGTTTTATTAATTGGTGACATTTTCTTGCCCTGGAATTTAGTTTGTGGCTTGATAATATAAAAAAAAAAACGTTCTTCATATACTAACAAAGAAACTAATACTTATAATTTTATTTGACGATGTTTTTTGGAAAAGTAGTACACTTTTTGAATTATATATCGAATCGTTATCATATATTGATATTATACAATAGCAGTGTTTATTTATGTTCGTTTTATTAATTGGTGACATTTTCTTGCCCTGGAATTTAGTTTGTGGCTTGATAATATAAAAAAAATAAACGTTCTTCATATACTAACAAAGAAACTAATACTTATAATTTTATTTGACGATGTTTTTTGGAAAAGTAGTACACTTTTTGAATTCGTATATCTAATCGTTATCAATATATTGATATTATACAATAGTAGTGTTTATTTCATTTAAGTAGATACTTCAAAACACAAGAAAATATTTAGAAACCTTTTTTAGGTTTCTAAACTTTAACTTACATTTTTAACTTATTATACTGAAGTATTTAATATTGATCATCTTGCAGAATCCCTGTAGTCACATACATTCGAATAACTTCACTAGCAACACGTACATCATATTGACAGTAGTACAAGGACCTAATAGTAACAATAATAGTCCAAATAGTTCACAGAACAATTCCTTTGCTGCTATAGGTAATGGCAAGTATTCTCATTCCTCTAAGACAGCTAATTCTGATTTATTGAGCTCACATTCTGGACATTAGCTTTAATGATGGTGACGCCTAATCTCTGTGGATTTTCTGCTCAGCAAAGGTTGCGAAGATTTGACTGAGGTATTTGCTGAAGCGTTAAGAGCCTCATCTGGCTGCAATTCATCGGCTTCCCCATAAAATATATATCTCCTAGTGCTCTTACCGGAAGCGGTACCAATACTAATTGCACAAGTTCATTGCACTGAATGTTCCTATACATTATTTCAGTTGACTGTAAATATGAAATAAACATGCTGCATATGCTAATCCGTTAGACACATTAAGTATCCTAATTAAAATAAGAGAGAGAGAGTTCTGTACTCTATTGGCATCACTACATAATCTGATTTGTAACTTTAAATAAAATTCATCAAATGTACGTCTCTTCTTTATATCAAGAAGACATCTATAATAGTGCAACTGCAGATCATTTGCTGAATGACGGAAAATCCTGTATATCAATATAGATCTTGCTTATATGAATCAGATTAAATTATCATAAGTCCGACAAGGAAAACTATAATTGTAATAAAAAAAATCTGGTAAAATTGAAATTAAGGCATCCGACTACCCTAAAATTATGAATTTTGCCAAAAAATGACAAAGTTTTTTATGATTTTATTTTATAGAGCATCTTATTAGTGTTTTAAAAATACCGAGTTTATTATTTTACGTTCATTAAAAAAAAACTGCAAGTGTTTTAGTAAAAGCAGATGCCATTACTTTAAACAAGATGCCATACTTTAAACAACGCTTTACTCGAAATGTTTTTTTTTTTTTTTTTTTGAAAATTTGTAAACGGGTACAGTGATTGCTCAAACATTTTTCAAAATAATTAACTGAATTTTTTGTGTATGCTCTGTATAATAGTTTAAATATTTAACCCTCAGATTTATCTTTTTTTTTTTTTTTTTTTTTTTTTGAAAATTTGTAAACGGGTACAGAGTGATTGCTCAACATTTTTCAAAATAATTAACTGATTTTTTGTGTATGCTCTGTATAATAGTTTAAATATTTTAACCCTCAGATTTATCAATCACTGTTGTATTACAAAATTCACAGTCTCTAATGTTATCTCTAATTATTTGCTGTTATTTAAGCAATTTCATATAATAACTAAGATAAAGGACTCTAGTTTTCTTAAAAATTAAAATATCTCTTATCCTGAAGGTCATTTCAAAAATAAACAACATAGCAACACATCAGAATTAAAAATTTGAAAATTTGTTCATAAACTTTTGGTAATAATGGGCCTTATTTATGTTATTTTTTGTAAATTTTAACCATTTTTTCCACATTTTAGTAATAATAATTTATTTTTAACTTCTTAATTCTAGCATTTTTTTTTTTTAAATGAACTAAAAAAAATCTAAAAACCACAAAGAAATACCTATCTCCATTTTTTTTTTAAAGTTGTTGCCGGTATTCGGATGCCTTAGACATTTTTTCACAAGATTTGACAGCATTACAGTTTGTATGCTTATAAAATTGTACCTAATACAAGAGAGAGGTTATGGTTTGAGATCTTTTAGGATTTTTCATATAATACAATTTATTCTTATAAACGGAATGTGATTTGGAATTATAGAAATGCCTTGCATTTATATTAAACAAATTATAAAGACATTTCAATTATGGGGTGTTAAAAGTTTATAAGAACAATAAACCTAAATATAAATGTATGAATTTGAAAAGCTTCACTATGCAACACATTAAATGTTTGTCTGGATTGTGTGAAAATTAAATTCAGTTATTATGGACGCTATAATAGCAAAGATGTTTCAATTATTCCCGATTTTCATATTACAGGGATATTTTGTAATATTCTTGCTACCAAAAATTATTTTACAGTTTACTGTACTTAGTTATATCTAAATAAAACTTTTGTAAAATAATTTTTCTTGTGCTTTCGAGAAATATTTTTAATTACTAATATCACTAATTAAAAGAGTGTTTTATTATATATATAACAAGATTTTTGATTAATTTTAACTAATTTTTAATTATAATTCCTTTTTAAAAAATAACTAAACTCACAGTTTTTATTGATTATTTATTAAGTTGTGCTATACGTAAGTCAGAATAGTAAAGTAATTTACTTCATACAAATTGTAAAATATCGATAACATTTTACTCCTAGATACATCCAAACATTTTAAACCCCTTTACTCGAAAGTGCAATCAAGTTAATTTAATTTTAATTGGAACAAATTAAATTAAATAAATTGGAACTTTTCTAACGGCATAAGCCTGAGGAAAATTTCTCCGTGGCTTCATGCAATTCTAATTAGATTATCTTGCTGTTAACTACATTGATACCTTTAACATTGGGAGAGAGTCGAACTATTTCAGTCTTTTCTTTAGACGACTCAGAAGTTTTAAGAGAATATCATTACAAGGAATTAGCTGCCATCGAGACTATTGTAATAAACTGTTTGAATTTAATGTAGAAAACGAATGCTGTTCACAATAATAAAAATTTTATGTTTGTCATTTAACACTGTTAATGGTGAATTATATGTTCAGTTTTAATGGCGTTAATTTAGCGTAGCATTCATTTTATTTTTTCCAAGATTCGAAATACTTATTTTAAGAATTTGGCCTTTAGCGTTATTATTTAAATTATAAAAACTTTAATTAGAAATGATCTAATTAAATGATTAAAAATATGTATATTAAACTGCTGACGAAGGTGTATCGCGGGTATGCGGAGAAAAAATTATTATCTATGGAAAATCCTACCTATATGCGGGAAAAGTTCTATCGTATGGAGATAAAAAGAAATTAATTTTAGAAAATTAATTTCAAAATTTTTAACATTGCCACAAAGTGGTTGAGTTTTAGAAAAAAGATGGGGAATTAGATTTTGACTCAAAATAATTATTTTTCTAGAATATAAATAATTAAGTGATGATAAATTATTTGTGAGTATTAAATAGTGAGTAGCATTGCAACATCACCAATTCTTTTTCTCAGCACCATCGAATCAAGGTAGATCTTTTTTTTTAATTTAATACTAAAGAAGCTGTTAAATTTACCTGAAGTTTTTTTCTTTTAACTCCTTACTCTGTGTTCTCTAACCTCAATAAATGCTAAAAAGCACTAAAGTGCTGTTCCACTATGATAAAAATTACTTTGACTTTTTACCAAAAAAAAGAAATTCAAATTCCTGAACTTCATTCCCTTGTAGCAGTATGTAACATAAATTTTTATTTTTTCTTTTCCTATATACAGGAATCGGCAACCTTGTAGCTGTAACGTGCAAACAATCTACCAATATGATTCAGGGTCCAATTGTGAAAATATTTCACAATCGACCCGATGTGGAGTTAGGGAAAAAAAGAATTGTTTTTTTTTTATTTTTTCAAGGAGTTTTATTATATATTAATTTTGCATCATATAAAGATATTTATATTAACACAAAAACAAACAACATAAAATATAACTATTCCTTCAACATAAAGAAAAAAATTAAAACTGTACATATTATATATTTATATTTTGTACATATTAAATATGAGTATTCCTCTTCAATATAATTAATTAAAATATTTACATTTTTAATACAAACCTTATTCCTGTCCTTATTCCTACTTTATAACGCAATATCAAGGTATAATTTATGACTCTCAATTTGACGCGATTCTGAACATTCAGTTGTTAAAAAACTTCACTCAAAATATTGTTTATATGAGAAAAGGTTTGTTCACATAGATATGCAGAATCAAAAGTGGAAAGCAAAGTACAAACAATTTCCTTCAAACAATTAAATCTCTCCAGCAATAACATCTAATATTCTAAAACAGCTATCGGTTTGTCGTTAAGAGTTAGAGAGTTATGCTGCTTTACATAGTTTTGAAGATGCTAATCTAATAATGTCCTTTTCTAAATTATCAACTTTCATTCTCTCAAAAATTTATTAATTTGGAGAGTAATGTAGAGTGCAATTAAGAATTGTACCACGTACCATAGATACCATGTTCTATATACCATAGAACATCCTTTCCACATAGTTGGTTTTGATATTCTAAAAAAAGAAATGTGGGTCCACACTCTACTGCTTATTTAACCCTTTAACTGGCTTAACGGGTGTTATGAATGAGAATGAGACTTTAGATTTTGAGTTTGATGTAGAATGCAATTATGAATTGTATAACGAACGGATTTTGACTTACCGCCATTTTCCATGCTGGGCGTATGAACACTGTGGAAGTATTTCTTATAAAGCTGAATGAAAGATATATAAATGAAGATTATTAATGAATAACACCAATGATTTCACAAGTCGACTTTTCATGTATATATTTGCTTCACACACACACTCATGCCTTTACATGTACGATAAAAGAAAAACATTTCACAACACATAATCACAAGAATGGCGACCATTACAACCGAATAATCCGAATCGAATGTCATTTTCCCGCCGAAATCACACCGGCTTCCAGAAAACGAAGTTCAGTTCGTGGCGCCATCTCTGGACGGCGAAAGGAGTCAACTATTCTTAACAACGGGCTACCGAAATCTCCCACAACTGGTTTGCCCGTACGCTGTAAGGGCACTGATATTTTCTTCTTTCTATCTTTGATTTCCACATATTTTTAATTATTATAGTGTGATTATTAGTGCTCGCATTTTTAAGAGATGTAGCTTGTCCATGGTGCTGAAATACTTCTTATTAGGGATTTTTTTTGTGTGTTGAAAGTGGGAATTTTTCCTTGAAGGTAGGAATTTAGAATTCGGAAAATATTCGATGAAGAACAGGGATTTGCAAGGCAATATATAATTTGTTGCTTGTGAATTTACAATGAAAATGGAAAGATAATCCAAAAAAGACGATATTACCTCTGTCCCCCATTGCAGTGTAAGACTTAGTATTATATTATGCTTCATATTGTATGTGTATATGGATGCATATGCACTCACAAACAAACTCATCAACCGTTTGAAGAAGATGCATGAACAAGAAATTTTTTTATAAGTAAGAGAGAAATTCTTTGATATTTGAAACATTCTTCATAGCTTGTAAAGTGTGCTCATTAAAGCAAACATTAAGGGTATTTTGTGTTTCACAATTATAAAATTTAAAAAAAAAGCGAAAACTCTAAAATTGAAAATTAAAATAAAATTCTTCTATTTTCACATTCTATTAAGTATTATGCTTATTTAAAAGCAATAAAATAATGTGCCTTTTTTGGAATATTCTGGGGGGGGGGGGATCACGTATAAGGTATCAGACTACTTATGACAACTTTTTTTTATAAAAAAATGGAGATATGGGGATTTTTTGTGGTTTTTAGATTCATTTAGCGATATTTTAAAGAAAAAAAAATGGACGTATTATTACCTTATGCATTTTGTACAAAAAGATTATGAAAAAAATTTCAATTTTTTAATTCTGAAGTGTTTTTTTTATCTTTTTTTTTAAATGACTTTCAAGATAAGAGATACTTTAATTTTTACAAAATCTAGACCACTTTATCTTAGCTATTATATGAAATTGCTTAAAAAAACAGTGATTAGATTCACATAAGAGATAATTTTGTAATAAAACAATGACTGATAAATCTGAAGGTTAAAACACTTCTACCATTATACATAACATACACAAAGAATTTAAGTTAATTATTTTCTAAATTATTTGAGCTATCGCTGTCCCCATTTGAGCATTTAAAAAAAACCATTTCGAGTAAAATGAATTTTAATATATAACATCTCCTTTAAAGTAGAGGCATCTGCTTTTACTAAAATGTTTGTAGTTTTTGTTCTAGTGAATAGAAAATTATAATCTTGGCATTTTTATAAAACTAATAAGATGGCCTATAAAATAAAATTTAAAAAATGTCAATTTTTGGGAAAATTCATGATTTTAAAGTAGTTTGATACCTTAAGCATAAAAGACTCAATAGCTTTCACAGACATTATTTTAAATTCTCAATTTATTACTGTGATTTAAAAAAAGGAAAGTTTCCATAGACACAAATTGGTACATACATATAAACTACAATCAAAATAATAGCACATTGTTATTATTAATAACTTTTTTATCCAAATGAAACACTCAAAATATTGAAAAAAATTGAAAATACTGATCCCAGATTTTATACGAACGTTAAAATCAAATCTTAGGTCGGAAAAAAGGCCCAACTAAGAAGTATCTTTACCACTCAAGAACAAGTACTTCTTATTTCAAAATGAAAAGATAACTAATTCTTTCACTCAGTATTCATTTTGTAACAGAAGACCAAATTTGTCTAACATGATTACATGTAATCATATTAGTCTTACGATTCTCCATCTTTTGAAAGCTGAAGAAAGGATCTTAATTAAATCTCCCAACATAAAGTATGTTGGGTCATGTAATCCGTACTCACATTCTCTTCTTTTCTGTTGCTCAGATAATTTTTATTAAGAAGTCGGGGAAAGATTTTTATTCTATGCTATGATATTTGTTGATCAGTTAATTTTTTCCCTTCGACCCGGAATGGATGTTAAAAGGTTTTTATTTTAGGTTTGTTTATTTCTTTTTTGGAAACAAGTATTGATGTGAACTGAGAATTTTTAAATATTTGTAGGGTTGTGTATTTGGCTTACAAATTGCATGTTATTTCTGTGAAGAGGGGGTCGGTTTTAGTGAAAATTATAATAAGAAAATCTATGAAAGAAGCTCTTGTTATTTTCTTCTGTCAAAAATTTACCTCTATTTTCATATCATTTCAGATTTATATTTAATATTAAATATTTTCCAATTTAAAATTTTAAATTTGAACAGAAGCAGCACTAATTGTGCATAATCTAATAAAATATAATGTTTTTGACAGTTAAAATAGGATATAATTTCACAAGTAATTGTAAGATATATTTTTAAAGTTTGCAACACAATCAGGGATATCTTAAGGCATGGGCCAACTGGGCCCGAGGCCTCGCCCTCGGTGGCGGCCTCGTTTCATTCTCTACTCAGTCTGAATTAGATCATGATCCGGATAATTTTAATGGTCAAGTATTATTTCCTTACATACTCTCCGAAAAACAAGAAATTTCAAATTGCATGTCAACTGACAATAGTGACAAGACTGTGTTAATTTATGATGACCGTTGTCCATGCCTAGGCCTAGACTTAACACTATAAAAAAAATCATTCAACTAATTTAGTCGAAATGCAACCATTGATGGAGTCGATTTGTAAGATTATGAGTCGTACACATGTATATTTGCTTCATATAACCATTTATACAAATAGCTGACAATGCATACTATATACTGCTTATTTTTAAAGATCACAGGTAGGGCCTTCTTTTGCACAGGGGTCCAGGGCCTCAAGAATCTTAAGACGTCCCTGAACACAATATGAGTGAAATATATCTTTACATCTGTTTAAATTTGCATATAGAAAATGATTCTTCAAAAATATGAAATCATGATACTGAAGTTCACTAAAAATACATTTGAAAGCTGGCAATTTGTTTTAAATAAATGATTTTTCAAGAAAAAATTGTAGATTTCTTTAATAAAAATGTTTTAATCCAACGAGGTAAATATCTAGTATTAAAGAAAGATGTAACTAAAAGTAAATACATTTTTTATTAATTTTTTATTATATAAAATTATTGGCTCTTCTTTATGTTCATGTTAATTAATGTTTGTATTGAAATTATTTCATTGATCATTTCCTTTTATTTTAATGCTTCAGCATTTAATTTAACTTGATTGTGTAATGATGTTAACGTTTTTAAATGTAAATTCAGTTTGAAATCTTATTTATTATTCAAATAAGGTTTTTTAAATTACATAAAATTTTATTTAAATCCAAAACGCCATAAAAACGCATTATTACAGAATTTTTTAAGGAAGTCCTTTTTTTGTTATACACTTGAGAGGATTTAACAAAAACTAAAAAACCAATTGTAGTGAAAAAAAATTATGAAATGCAAAGCACTCGAAAGAAGTATTCTGCATTAAATTAATGTTAAAAAACAATTATTACTATTTTCGTTTTCAGTTTTTAATTTATGAAGCTGACTTTAACTGGATAAAATTAATAGTTTAAACAATGGAAGGTGAAATATTGTGTTTTGTTTTAACCAGAGAAAACTATGTATTACTTTGAAACACATTTTATGAGTTGAAAAGACTGCTAATAGTTCAACTAATAAAATTCAAAAACATTAGAAAATAATACATCATCATGTATTTAGCCTTCCATATTTAATTTTCAAAATGTATTCTTTCGTCATTGGTAATCTATGCTATCTTAGAAGTAGTGAAACAAATTCATCCAAAAAATATTATGTTATATTTCGACGATGCAATAAATATAAATATTTAATAATAATTAACCATTTCTTAAACATGTTACGGTGTTGTCTTATTCTTGGATTGTATTTCAATTACATTATTCTCGTTATGTGTTTTATACTTCTTTTTCAGAAAAATGGCAATTTAGTTACTTTACTTTTAGGCAGAATATTAAGATTTTTTTAAGAAACTCTCTTGAAATTAAACAAATTTGATTCTTGATTGATTTTATATAATTAATTAGTTTTTATAAAAGGATACAATAACTTTCTATAGTTAATAAAAAAAACATTTTTAAAGTACTCTTGTAAATTTAGGATAAGAGAGGGTAATGGAGACCTGTATGATAAAAACGGTTTTTTATTAGAGATGAAGGTTGCATTCGACATTGAAGTGTAGTATTTGTGTTACATTCAATTTCAGCTAGTTTCACTGATTTAAATTCTATGAGTATATAGTAATGATTTTCTGTAGGAAAGTATATTATGATACTAAAAAGAAGCTGGTAAACATTGTATGGCATTGTGTTTTTGTCATATTTTCTTAAATTTCTACAAATTATTATTATTTTGTTCAATAAATGTTTTCTATTAGAGCTATAACATTTTCATTGGTTAATCACATAAAAATTCATGGTTTAAAAATATCTGTAATTACATTTAGTTAATCTGTAAGTATGTATAGTTTATGAATATTTGTACAACAGAACCCAAATGCGCTTCACGGGGAAAAGATATCGCTCTAGCCAAGGAAACGTTGGAGAAGTACAAGCTACAAAAAGGCATGCCTTGTGCGATCGAGAATTATCCTAGTGAAATGTAAGCCTGAAGGTCTATGAAAGTAAAGGTAGCAAGCACAACAGGGCGTAGAACAATGACTCTCAACCTTTTTTATGTGTGTGTGTGAAGTACACTTTTAACAATTTCAAAGTTTGGTGGCACGCTAACAATAAAAGAATTTTTAAAGAATTTTACTCATCTGTAATGCAGTATATAAAATAGTTTGTGATAATAATTTTCAGTGTTAAATAAAATATTATGTAGGACAAAGAAAGCAAATTGTGTTTATTGGGTAATTAATTACAAATCAATTATAAGAATACATTTAATGCAAAATTTGAGATTTTTGATCATTTCGTTTATATTTGGTCGTAAAAATGAAAGTGCTACTCTCATTTCGTCCTCTACATTTATATTTGTTAATGCTAAAAATTCGAAATCATGTAAATAAGATGTAGAAAAGTGTAGCAAAATATTTTGAGTTATTTTTTGAGATAATAGCCTCTAATTTTAATCCAAGATGAATTAATTGACACCTCCGAATGTTTTGAAATTAAATCTCGATTATTACAGAGATAAATTAGTTTTTTCTCTTCATTCAAAGTTAATTCATATACAGAAGTATCCGTGTTAGAAATGGAATACTAGCCCAATCAAATTTTTTATAACCATTTATCCTCGAAAGTATAATGCCCCCTTAAATATACCACGAATACTTTTAGTCTGTTTAGATAAAACGGCTGAATGATTTTGTTCCGGATTTTATTTTTCCCCCAAAGTATAATTAATAATTTTTAAAAATTCTCGTGGCACACTTCAAGAATTTATCTGCACACAAAAGTGCGGCGGTACAGTTGAGAATCACTGGCGTAGAATCTTGTCGACGAACCGCTATGCTACTAGGGTGTTACGAATGGTAACCAATGGAATTCGGTTATGAAACCACATCTCTTACAAAACTCCTCGTTATCAAGCTGAGTGGCGGAACATAATCAAATGAGTACACATATCTCACCACTGCCATGGATACCATCAGATACTTCTTTGATGATTATCTCGGCTCAATTCGAAGCAGGACTCATCGCTGCGAACAATTGTACTCCAATCCTTGGGATTCTAGTTCGAAAGTGCTGGTAGCTACAGCAAATTCACCTGGCGATGTGTAATAGGTGGAGGAAGGCGCAATGATTTCCATGATCTTAGCCTTTTATAAGCGAATATGTAAGATATAAAAACAAAGATTAAATTGGAAGTAGAACTTTGTTTGATTTTTAATTTAATTATCTCACGTGCGTTCGTGAGTACGTAGTGATTTTATTTGTAAGAACGTAATTGATGGATCGATAATTGTAACAGAAGAAAATTTAAAATTTGCTTGGAATCCCTAGGACCATTAAAAGTATATTGTTATAACGATACCATTCACCAAAAGTAATAAATATAATGAGAAATATAAAATCAATTTTTTAATTATATATCTATTTGGGTACGAGAGAGAGAAATGTGTTATTTAATTCTCTGTTTTCAATCTATTTTAGTAACTATGATTTGCTGCAGCATATATCTGCGAAGGAAAAAGTATTCATACAGGACCTATTTATCGCTTAAAGCAATTTGTATAGAACAAACGGTGTAAAATTTTTATCATAATTTTCCGTTGTAAGAAACAAATGTCACAGAAGCAAGATTTATTAATCGCGCGAGAACTATTATAACTACACACACAACAACTATCGTTTAGCGTTATTAAGCCATTAACATTCAAAAATCCTACATATAAATAAAAAAGGTACCAGTGAAGTTATAAATATTATTATGTAAGACAATTAATTCATTTTCTCATAAGAAATGTAATGCATTTTAATTATAACTTTTAGATACAATACTTTTAAAACACATATAACTCTTAGTATAATTAACAAATGTGTGTGTGGTGCGTGTGTGTGTGTGGTGTGTGTGTGTGTGTGTGTGTGTGTGTGTGTGTGTGTGTGTGTGTGGTGTGTGTGTGTGTGTGTGTGTGTGTGTGTGTGTGTGTGTGTGTGTGTGTGGTGTGTGTGTGTGTGTAATATTATTTATGGTCTCTTTACATTTAATTTATAAAATTTAAATTCCACTACCTGTGGATGAGACTTGAGGTTACTTTGCTCTTCTCAAATTGAAAATATTGGAAATATATCTAATTAAATCAAAAAAATTGATGTACCAGTTCTGAACCCAGTTTGCTTACATTAAGAATATTTTTATGACTATACAAATAATATTAGATCCAAATCCGATAAACTGTCATTCTCATGATTTGAAAATCAGTTGTAACACAATATAAATTAGTCAAACAATGGTGCTAACGTATATGACAGCAGAGCTGTTTCCGAAATTCAAAAAGGAGTTGTTCTCTTCAGTAACTAAATAACTCGCATTCGATTATCACCATTTCAATCTCAATGTTTGAGTCTATTTAAAAGCCAATTAGAAATTCTCCTAAATATTCCAAGCGTATTTTCACATGAAGGGTTACTGCTTCATCTTCTGAAATTGACATTTATGCATAATGTGGCTTTAGAAATTTAATCAACACGAAAAGCAGCCTACCCTAGGGACAGTCTTTGACATTGATATTCACAGTTGTCATTTATGTGGCTCCTTGATATCAGCGAAGACAGCATTAATACTTGGTGACATATTATGTCACCGACCATTATTTAAAAGTGATATTGAAACTGGGAAGCTACAGCTCACACACAATTCGCCTTTTATCATAGCTAACGGCAAAAGCGAGCGGCGCGAGCAACTAATTGTTTTGTCGCTTGAGTTCTATTGGAGGAAACGTTATTTTATTCACTGAATGAATTTCTCAGGAATTTCGTTTAGTGTGTCAAAATGCTTTTAGATAAGATCGCATTTTATGCAAAACAGTCGTACAACAAAACATCGATACAAAGGAGAGTTTTGTGAGGAGGAATTCCTATTTTCTTCAGTTTTCTAGCTTCAAAAGCTACAAATAGGAGAATTCTTAATCAGTAGTTTTTAGAACTCCAGGGAATTTTACTATTGAAATGTTACATTTAGAACATTTAGAAGTCTAAAATTGATTTTTCAACGTGAAATCAGTTCCCACTTTTTTAGTGTTTAATGAATATCTGTGTTTATAATAAGAGATGTTATACTTAATGTACTAAATTACTCTAGTACATAAATTACATGCAGTTTTATATATGTTGTTGTTGCTTATGCCACCCGTCTGAAGTAATCAGATCGAGGCCCACGAAATTCATCATGGCAACGGGCAAGAGATACGTCTGTCATTAGCCTAAGCTTTGTGCCCATGAAGATGACAGCACGATTTTCCTCACGATAGATGGCGACACCATTCGGATCCACAGATTTAACGAGCACGTTTTCCGTTTGTACTCGGTGAGTATTTGGTGGCACCGGGCATCGAACCCAGGCCTTCCGGTCTGGCGTCCGATGCTCTAACCATTAGGTTACCCACAGCCCTAGTTTTATATATTCTGATTGTATTCGACAAATGAAAGTTCTCAATCATTATTAAAATAAGTAAAACAAATTCAATAAAGTGTTAATGTCTTTATTTCCTATTATATATCTTAGTTAATGTTTTTATAAATTAAAAAAGTATCAAAACCAACAATAATTTAATTTCGCACAAAGTAAAAAGGTTATCTTAAAATAACATTTTTTTTTCTTTTATTGTATCGAAAATAATACTTATTGTATTATTATAAGCTATTTTTCTACTTTCATTTTTATTTTATTTCCTAATATATTTACGCTGCAATAAAAGTGAATAGGGATTTTGAATACTCTCGCAATTGAAAAAAAAGCTAATGTTTTCTATCTAAAAATAATATTGACTTCCTAGTCCAGGGGTCGGCAACCTTGTAGCTTTGGGGTGTCAGATCAATCTACTAATATAATTCAGGGTGCCACATTCTAGAAAATATTCAAGGAAAAAGGATTCCCGCGATAATGCACGCAGAGACAGGGAATAGAATTTATTTATTATATATTAGTTTTGCATCATTTAAAAATATTTATTAAACTAGTACTTCAACATAAATAAAAAAAATTAAAATTGTATTACGTATCTTTTAAACATATTTATTAAAAAAAAAATAAACAATATAAAATATGAAATTATTTCCATTCAATACAGTTAAAGTAAAAAAAAATAATAATACGAACCTTATAGTTTTTTCACCTCTTTACTACATATCGCAGTATCGGAGGTATAATGTGTGACTTTTAATTTGATTCGATTTTAAACATTCAGTTGTTAAACAACTTCTTAGCGACAAAAAATATTTTTCATATGAGAAAAGATTTGTTAAGTAAGACAGAAAATGAAAAGCTCATATAATTTTCTACAAACAATTAAATCTCCCAGCAATAACAGGCAATAATTTAAAATAGATATCGATTTATCTGTAACTACGCAAATGTCCGTAATTCTGAAGATGTTAGTCAAATAAGGTCCATTACAAATTTATACACTTCTATCCACATAAATATTGACGAATTTGTAAAGAAGTGCTGAGTTCCATTGAGAATTGTACCGCATGGCAAATGTGGCACGCGTGCCATAGGCTGCCGACCCCCGATCAAGCCAATTCCCACCGTAAGAAATCCTCTCTCTAATGCAATTAATTTTATAGAAAAAATATTTCTTACATCTCCTCGCTGTTCAATTGTGTTTTAAAGCAAAATTGTTATTTTTAGTGTACATTGTCTCTAGAAGTGTTTAGATATTTTTGGTTTTCAATAAAATACTGATTCATCTTCAATAAAATGTGATGTTTTAAAGTAAAAAAAATATATCATCTTTCACCTCTATTCTTGACTATAGCTATTTTTAGTTAATTTTTGCTTAAACATTGTGTTATAATTTTCATATATGATAAACTAATTCAAATACTTTTGATTGAATGGTGTTTAAGAACTCCTTGCCCGGACTGTTATATAAAAAAACCTGAGGCGAATGCTGTTGTTACTTATCTCACCCGATCGACAGTAACATCAGGTCGAAGTCTACAAAATGCATCGTAGCAAGGGGCTAGTTGTACGAACATCGTTACCCGTGGCTTTGAGCACCATTCAAGTTTCTTTCCCGGTTTCTTGGGAAATCACGATTTGCATACTTTTTGTATTCCCGGGAATGACATGAGGTTGAAATAATCTGAAATAGCTAGCTTTGACTTGACCGTAGATTTCGACTTCCAGTATAAATTTTAGCTGACCGCACTGTTAAAATTTGCGATCGTTCATCCCAAATTCCTCGGAAGTGGAAATGTCCATTTGAACTCCCAGCAGTGGGGTAATTATAAAAATACGATTGTGGAGATTTTCTTAGGCTTGCCGAAGGAGAGAGTAAAAATGTATGGAACTATATCCCGGTCAGTTCCTGTATGTTTCTGGAATATCTCTTCTTTAGCGAAAACTATGTAGTTTTTAAAGGAAAGTCATTTCGTTGCATGATTATTTTGATAAAGTTCAGATACCTTAATATACGTTGAAAACGTAAGTACTTTTACTTAAAACAGTTATTAATTAATTTTTGTTTCGCGGATACTTGTCTAGATTATGTTAATGTTATAATGTTCGTCATATTATTAGTTAGTTACTATTATTAGTTTAGTTATAGTTTATTATTATTTGTTAGTTAGTTATTATTATACTGTTAGTTAATGTTAGATTTATTTAATTGAATCAGTTGTTTGAAGAAGAGAGGGAATGATCTCCTAAACTTTTTTGTGAAGAAAATTTTTTTAAAAAATCTCGTAACTTTTCTTGTTTATTACTTCGTTTAACCGAACTTTTGTGTGAGATTTAGTTATTTTTATGTAACAAAAATATAGCAATTTTATAACCAAGAAATAAATTACATAAACAAAATCTCTTGAATATAAGAATTTATATTTTTAACGTAAGTGATCGTTGCTCCAGCAACAAATAAATTTTTAAGTATTTATTAATATTTATTTCTTAGTAGCAACATTAGAAAAATAACTGATTCAGGATTGATTAAAAAATGATTGAAAGTCGATCATGAAACTTGAAACTAGGTGGAAGCTTTGGAAACAATTCCTCTGATATCATCTTAACCTAACAAAGCCTTTTCTGCTGCAAGGTTATTCATAACAAGGCTAAGAACTTGGCTGAGAGATAAAAGTATATAGATTTCTTATGTTTTCTCAAATCACACTTTAAAAAGAATAAATAATATGTTTTATATTTTTTGTATTTTTAGAGCTGACTGAGTATAAACTTTGCAACTTATGTGTATTCTTATTTATATAATTATTACTGATATCAATACAAAATAAATTGTTTTTAAATTTTTTCAAATTTTGATGTATGCTCGGAAATTTTAGGAATGATTATTACGTTCCCGGGTAAAACCGGGAAATCAGAAACCCTAAACACTCATGCAGGTGACAATACAATTCAACCCAATTTTAAGGAAGAACACTCTGGGCGGGGATGGAGGTCAAGGTGCCCTCCATCTCTCTTCCCCTCCCACCAACCTCACGAAAGAACTTGCGGTTTGACGAATGTTTAGAGCGCCCCCCCCCTACCGCGAAGATATTGTGCATTTACAAATACCTATACCTTCTCCTGGATTCGAATCCAGGCCCTCCGTCACAACAGTCAGTGCCAATAACAACGATGCTGGATTGGCTTCTAGAGACAAATGTTCAGAGCTAAGTGCTTTGGATCATTATTTTTTTAATCCTAAATTTTGATCAAATAATTTTGAGTTACCATTTTATAATGATAATGTACACTGCGCCATCATAAACACTAAATTACCTAGTTACGTTGTTACATACATTCCCATAAAAGGGAGCCTCCATCACCTTATTTCACTGATCTCTGAATAAGTTCCTTGCTTTTTCTTTTCCATACTACTATACCCCCATCTCAGAACCAAAAATATTAAATTTTCTCTCGTCTGCAAACATCACGTGATTCAAATAAAATATTGGCTTATTTATCATTTATTTTGCGAAGGGAAGTCTGAGTTTCCTGTTTTTATTATGCACAATTGTCTAAGGAAACGTTCATATGAACTAGCTCGTCGAATAGTTCCAGCTGAAATTTAAGAGAAAAATTATTTATTGAATTATATAGGAATTTTTGCAGAATTTGAACATGTATAATTCATAGCTCTTATAATAATAAATATCTTTTTCACGTCGAGTTAGCTTTGGTAGATGTCCATTTCTTCTTTTATTTACGATTTGATTTTATTCTTTAAAGCTGTTTATCGTATAATAAATAATCGATTCGAATGGGATAAATTTAAGGCTTTAGCAACGCTTTTCCGAAATGGTTTACTCTTTTTATAATAAAAAATAATCAATTTCCAATCGTCATCCGTTATTTTATACGATTACGAGCCATTTACGATATTAAACAGAATATTTTGTGGTATAAACAAACAAATATGAACTAAAAAAAATACAGGGTGGTCCCGAATTCATGGTTCAAACTTCAAGGTAGATACATGCATTGTAATAATCATTTATTGTATGTATAGGTGTAGGTGACGCAGTAAGGTGCAAACAGGAGAAATAAAAGAAAAGAGAAATTGAGTGATCGGTTGGTTGCGTTGCCAGTAGGGGGCTGTAAATGTCTAATCGCCTTTCAACATGATGCATCTCAGTAGGGGAAAGCTCGATTCACAATTGTACTAACATCTACAATGGGAGACTTTACGTATGCTGAAAATGCAGCATGCATTACATATACGACCGCGTACAAATGGTAACGGCAGAGCTACGTTCCGAATGTGTCACGCGCAGTTTCCTGATCGACGAATGCCAGATCACAGAATTTTTCAGCGGTTACATCGTCAATTTCGTGGAACACGCTAGTTTCAAGTCGCCAGACGTGATGCTGGTCAACGAACAGCTGTACGCAGTCCAAGACTGGGAAAAAGCATCTTGAACGTTGTGGCTGACAGACCAGAATCAATGCAAGAGCTGTTGCTCAATACGATAGTGTGAGTCATCAGGCCGTTTGTAAAGTGTTCAACGAAAATAGCTTACACTTCACCCATTTTCAGCAAGTACAAGTTTTGAATCCGGCAGACTATCAAAAAACAGCCAATATTTTTAAAAAGAGAGTCAAATTACAGTAGACTCTCGCTAATGCAAACCTTCGATAATACGAACCTCTCCCTAATTTGAAGTTCATGCTCAGTCCCTAGAAAAACTCATGATATTTCAAACTAAAGTAATACGTTTTGGCACACTCGGTATTTCGAAGTAAAATCTGCTGCTGGCCAGGCTACAACACGCGATAATTCGAAGTGATCTAAAAAAAACACTCTCAACAATTCAAACACTCACTATCATGTAGAATCCTGTAGCAAACAGGTTGGAGCTTACATGTTTTGTATTGTCTCTGCTTGTCTCCCCTGTAACGTAGCCCCTTTGATGACCATCGGAGTGATTGACCCCGATAACTCTGACAGAAGCTAAAGTGTCACTAAACAAACAAACAACGCAACTTTTTCCTTCAAAATCATGTTGATGTGGACATTTTTCAAGCTTCATTTATTCTAGAAAAATCTATTGACAAAGTTAGATTGAATGCCATAAAGCAAAAAAAGATAACAGATTTTTTCGTCAAAAAAAATTAATTATGTACAGATATGTATTCTTTTAATAGTTTTTAATACATAAATGTATTCTTTTAACACAGGACTTATAACTTCTGTTTAATATTTATACTGTATAATATGTACTTTTTTAAAAATACTTTAATACATATGTACATTTGTTGTTTTATTACATAGTTAAAAAATTCAAATGTGTTTGAAAAATTTCTCTTCGTGTATTTTGGGAGTTTTTTCCTACCCTCTTGATAATTCGAAGTTTTTCATCGGTCCCTTCAACTTCGAATTATCGAGAATCGACTGTATATCAGAATTCATGAAAAATGTGTTCTTTTTCATCCGAATTAAATTATAGCTATAGAGTTTTTCTACGAATTTCTCTCTCTGAAGTGTCTGATCATTTTTGTGGGAGCCACTATACATAATCACATTACATGCTTTTTCTGGCTCTCCATTTAACACTTTTAATTTCAGTAAATTAATTGCTGAAAAATTATTAAAATTTTGACTTAATTTCACTTATTTTCATAAAGAGTGAAATTTTTATTTATTTATTTTTTACTTGCGATTTTCAAACTAATTTATAATATTTCCGTAATTGACATTTTGCACTGATTACGACATTTTTTTTCTTTCCTTTTGTTAATTTTTTTTTAATTTCATGGTAATTCAAAAAAAATTTTGATCGAATATGGTTTTTATTTGTAAAAGTATCATTTAGGATGGTTAAAAAATACAAAGAGAGAAAGAAAATTATTCTCATTATAGAAAATGTATTAATAAGTTCTATAAAAAAGGTACTTCTTTTCTATTCTTTAGAATCTGCTTATCTTTAGTCTGTGTTTAAATTCTTTCTCTCTCCCTGTCTCTTTTTTTTCCCTTGCTATAAACTGGGTAAGCATATTTTTCCTCAAAAATTGTTTAGGAGATAGTTCATTGAAATTAATTAAAGATGCATCTAGCAACTTCTAATGGTGTTAAGTATTTGCTTAAAATACATTCGCCTGTAAAAAAGGTAAAGTGTGCAATTAAGGAGTTTTTACAAGGAATTTTTAAAGATTTTATTTTTTATTTTTGTATTAAGTAAGAATTTCTATACATTTTCTTGTGTGTGTACAGTGTTTATACGCGTGTTAATACGCTTAATGTGAAAACGCTGAATACGAAATATGGGTTAATACGAAATAATACAACGGTCCCGACATATTAGTACGTATTTTCATGCATTTTTTTCTCTTAACACGAAACGAAAATCACTTAACATGAAAAGATTTTCTTTCTGAGAATGGGAAAAATAAGAAAAATACCAGATATTTAAGAGGGGTGTGAAATGAAATATAGAAATGGTTTCACACTATTTTCCGTATTATTGGACTGTTCTATTGTATCACAGGAAGAATTCGGCGCAGTAGATGATGATAATGTGTGTACAACTCCAATTATGGTGGACAAAGACATTTTTGAGTTGGTTCAATGCTCAAAAAACGTCATCGATATATATTCCAACGGCGAAAATGAAACGAATAATGCAGCTCCTGTTCCCACGTCTTCCGAAATGACGAACATCATAAAAAGTATGCAAAGTTATTTAGACGCACATTCCAATGGTGAAACGAATAACAAAATGGACGATATTGAACAATTTGTTGACAATTTGATGATAAAAAGACAATGCAAAGAAAAATATCAAATTTTTTTGTAAAAATTCAATAAATGTTTTGTTTTTTAAAAAACTTGAAATTTTTATATAAAATTTTATTTTTATGTGAATATTTTTTTCGTTGATTTTTCTTAAGTACATGCGTATATACATACCTTGTAAATAAGAAGTTCTCTTCTGAATTTGATATTTTGTTTAATATGTGGAGTTTTTTTTTCAATATCCTTTAACATGAAAAAATATTTCAGTCCCCTCAGTTTCGTGTTAAACGATTTTCCACTGTATCTGGTTTCCAAGGAGATTTTTTTAAGATAATATCTTCAATACAATATGAATAAACTCTTGTCTTGATTACTCATTTCATACTTGATACTGAATATCCTTTTAACAAAGAAAAAATAACGAGAAAAACAATAATAATTATATCTTTTTGCCATCGTGAATGATGAGCGATTTTTGCATTCGCACTAGAAATGCCTAGTGGTCATTTTTGGCATTTTAATTTTTATGAATTTAAATACTGATTGCTTATAAATATTTTTTTTGATCAGTCAAAAAAGACCATTGTTTGATATTTTTCTATTTTTTGCTATATAATTCATAACTTTCTTGTTTACTTTATAATTTTAGATTTCTACAACATATTTTATTTACTTCATCATATCTACCACTTGAAATACATTAAAAGTACACGATTAGCAACAGACCAAATTGTATTTCCAAGAAATATGATTAAATACGTTAAGAGGAATGGATTTAGTATCAATAAATTATGTAGTCTTTATTTAAGACTACATAGCGGAATAAGACTTGTCTTTATTCCGCTATGTGATTCAATAAATATGGTTCAATTGAATTCTGAATCAAAAATTAATTTGTCAAGTGTACATGTATTACGTTTATATATTATGATAAAACTTACTTTCATGTACTCTGACAGGATTGTAAAACTCCTTCAAACAGCATATTTTATTTAAAATAGAAGAATGCTAGAGAGAAATTTTGAATTGTTATTGTTGAATGAAAAAGCTTGCTAAATGTAGGAAGTGACAACAGCCAGATTACGTTACGTATACATTTATTAAGGGCAATTATTTACAAGGTTGGATTGGAAGTTAGTAAAAAGAAATTAAATCATCGTCAAAAGTAATTCGCTGGATTTCACAAGGCGTCTATCTCGTGCATATCGTCATGTCATTCCTTCGTCTTCCGTCTTGACTGCCGTGCTCTCATTCCATTTCCAGTCGTTTTCCGTGCAGTGCCTTGTCGTGCACTATAGTCAGGGTGTGACGTCAGTGTGGATTGCTCCATTCCACGTAACAGGGGGAGGGAAGTGCGACAGCGCACATATCCAACCCTACATAAATAATAAATCAAAATTTTTATTACGGGAATTTTATTTTTTATTATTTTTTGTATGTGATTTTGCTTTGCTTCCTCGCGAAATTTACTAATAAACTTTTAGAAATTCATTCATAAGATGAACTAAACTAATACAAAATACTTATATGTATTTATGACAGAAACTTTTTGACAAATTAAAGAAAGGTATTTTATAGCAGCAGTAATTGAGAACCATTTAATCTTTATAAATAGTCGAAGTTCTCAATCCTTCTAACTATCAAAACCCTATTTAAATAAATCATAAATTATTATGTATAATATCTCAGTGCATTTTGCGCATTCAAAATCTTTCATGGCCTAAAATCTTCTCAAGAAATGATGGCTGCTGCAATCTGTGATTAAAGACGCAAATTTCGTAGCGGGCGATGTCCGAATCAATTAATGGATTTATCTCAATTCTACCTTCCAGCGAAGACGTTATTACACATTAAATCGAATTGGTCCTTAAAGTTCTCAGGCATGTATGTATTGGGGAAGTTAGGAATGTATCATGTCAACTCAAGTATCATTCTCATCTTCTGGCCAATGCTCTAAATTACTAAGTGTATCCCCAATACTTCTTGGCAATTTAATTCAAACCAATCGTTCGCAAGGAATACAGCTCATTAAAAACGACTATATGGGGATTTGATATCGTGTCTATCTTTGGTTTACTCATAAGGTTTCATGATTAGAATACTATAAAATTGATGACTATTTAATCCATTTATCGTACACTACTATTTTAAAATTTTACTGTATCTGTCACGAATATGTTGAAGTAAATGTAATCGTAAGATAATTACCTTAAAATCCAGCGTATAACGCGCACTTTTAACACAAAAAATAAAATTGAAATTTAGGGGTGTGCGTTATACGCCAGGTATAAAAATGAGAGCTTTAAAAATACAAAAAGATGAGCTTAGTAAAAAATTAGACTTCTACATAAGTTGAAATACTCTTTATACAAAAGAAATCACATCAAAACATGAGAGTATTATGCACGTCACCCTATCACAAACGTATATTTAGAGCAACAGTTTAGGACAACTTTTTACGCAGCTGAGGGTGAAGGGTTGCCGTAAGCAAAACGATATCCCTGACATCAGCCACGTTCTACTCCACATTGAAAAATTACTCGCCGATTTTTCTGCTTCGGAAAATGAACATCTAATATTATTTCTTTTATTTCGCTCGCGCTTTTGTTGATGGGCGTCAACAGAAATGGCCATTCTATTTAAAATATTATGCATCGTTAAAACAAAAACACCATTAAAATATTATACGCCATTTCTGATGAGTTTGAGGAAACCGAAGCTTCCATCTTTACCACCATCGGGCTTATGACGTAGGACGCCGAAGAACTGGCTGGAATTCCAAGCAACTTTTATTTGGAACAATTTTTTCAGCTTACTGGGGAAAAGTTGTTCGGAACGGTTGCTACTGCAACCAGGCAGAAATTGTTCGAAATTGGGTGGCAAATTGCTCCAAACATGTACGTGTGATAAGGCCTTTAAGATTATTGAAGAACCATTAAATCTCTCACCCATGTGTTGGTCATACTGGAGGGTGGTTTAAAACATTTGGAGTCCACGATGTCAGGCTGCGACAATTGAATGTTGAAGAACCACTGATTTAAATGATGGTTCTGAAATAGATTAAATTTTAAGATTTATTTTAGTTGCAGAAAAATGATAATTTATTATAAAAATAATGTAAAATAATTGTAATACTCTTGCTAATTTTCTTTTTTTTTTCTCTTTTTTACAGTGTCATCAAGACTACACAGAAGCTTACAATAATCTATTATCACATCGGAGCCATACAAAATTGGCTGAGTATTACGATATGCACAATGCTTATGTGCAGCAATTACACGCTGCTAACGGCATGTTAGAGCATTATAGTAAAGAGACACTACCTAAATTGCTAGAGGTAAGGATATTTTATAGTTGTAGAAAAATGTCTCGTGCGTACTATTTACTTTTAAACTACCTTTACTAATTTCTTTTGTTTTATTTATTATTTTTGGAAAGAATGAAAACTATAAAACAATAAAAATTTGCATTTACAGTAGAACGTCGTTTATCCGAATCAATTGGGACCAGACACCGTTCGGATACGCGATTGTTCGAATAACCGAAAACCGAATGTGATTGATGCAGTATGTGATACTGGACACTATACAAATATTGAAAATCATCACATGCGGGAAATGTGCTTGAAGAAAAAGCAAAATAGGTGCAAAATGTCACAATACCTTGATTGTGGAAAATTATCACTTATTTTTCGCTGTACCATTGTACACCTTCGTTTTTTCACTGCAAGGTCTCTGATTCTCTTGAGCAGCTGTAGTTGAGTAGGACAGCACTCTGATTGTTGTTCGTACCACTCCATAGCTGTCTCTAACGCAGAAAAAGCATCATCATTTGATGGACCCTTACTTACTTTCGTTGTTGTTGTCCTTGTCTTCATCCGTTTCATCGTCGACAGGGTCGGATTCTTCTTGCACGGAAGTCACAATCTCGTCCTTATTTAGCATTTGAAATCCACAGTCTTCTGCATCGTATGCCATCCAGGTTTCTACATCAACAAAACTCAACAAAAGAGCACGTATACACTCCCTCACTTGGAAACAAACTGACCTAACATTCCGCGCAGATGTTTACCAAATCACACAGCTGAAATTCCCCAAATATCGCTCATCTTCAATTTCCCGTTTTTTTTTTGTTTTTTTTTTTTGGCCTTACACGAAACAACTGTTTGAAAACAAACGTATCCGGGCTTTGGTTCGAATATTTGACACTCCGGATAATAAACGTTCGGATAAACGACGTTCTACTGTAATAGGGTTTTCATTAACTCTGCTTATGAAATACTTTACAAAAATTAAAACTTTATGCTCCTTCATTTTGTCATTATATTTCATGAATTAATTTTAATTAATTTTTGGAGGAAAAGTATTATCATCAGCCTTATTTAATAGATTTCCAAATGAACTGGCATTTTACAAATATAGCTTTATAAATATGAAGTGAAGTAGCAACTAAATTCAGAAATATGTCGGTCTTTATTCTTGTAAATATTTTTAAAATGTCAAAGGTAGTTTCATTTTATGCACAATTTTCCATATGAATACTAATGCTGCCATAGCCAAATACTAAATATTTTTGCAAAACATTTATAAATTTTATATGTAATATTACTTGTATTAAACTAATCAAAAACGTTTGATCTATATTAAAATTTTATATTAATAAAATGTTAGAAATTGTATTAAATGAACTTTTTGTAACCAAATAATTAATACTAATTTTATTTGAAAATGTTTGGTGATTTCCCATAATTTATCTTGTTCCATCAACCTAAAAAATACATCCCATTAAATTTATGATATCCGACTACTTGCGACAACTTTTTTTTAAAAAAAATGGAGATATGGTTGTTGTTGTTTTTTTGTGGTTTTTAGATTTGTTTAGTGCATTTTAAGAAAAATATGCTAAAATTAAGAAGATAGAAAGAAATTATTATTACTAAAATCGGAAAAAATTGGTAAAAATTTACAAAAAATAACATAAACGGGGCACATTCTGTACCAAAAGTTTATGAACAAATTTTCAATTTTTCAATTCTGATGTGTTGCAATGTTATTCATTTTTAAATGACCTTCAGGATAAGAAATATTTTACTTTTTACAATACCTAGAGCACTTTATCTTATTATGTGAAATTGCTTAGAATAACAGTGATTATATTAGCATAAGGGACTGTAAATTTTGAAACAAAACAGTGATTGATAAATTTGAAGGTTAAAACACTTCTACTATAATACAGAACATACACAAAAAATTTCAGTCAGTTATTTTTTAAACTTTTTTAGCAATCCCCGGCTCCGTTTGAGCCTTTTAAAAAAAAACACACATTTCGAGTAAAACGCGTTTTAAAACATAACATCTTGCTTAAAGTAATGGCATCTGCTTTTACTAAAACACTTGTTGTTTTTGTTCCAGTAAACGGAAAATAATAAACTTCGTTTTTTTATAAAGCTAATAAGATGGTCTACAAAATAAAATCATTAAAAAAATTTGTCAATATTTGGCAAAATTCACATTTTTGGGTAGTCGGATACCTTAATGCAAACTCTTTAATTCAATATTCATTTTTACTTGTAAACGATATATATATTTATTATAATAAAGTGATCTGTGTTTATTAATTTCGAGCTATAAAAGCAACAGGAGGGCTATAGGCGACGTGCCTCGTAATTCTGAATCACGGTCAAGTGACAAGGACGACACCTAAGTTGGCATACCCTCTCTGAACTTCTACACCATGCTAACGGGAGGACTTTGAGTATTGGCAGATTTAATGTGCATCAGCTTCTCTACGGGACAGGTCTTCCGTTTACCATGACTATTTGGCTACTACGGCCACTTATTCTGTTTTTTCATTTTCAGGAGCTTGAAGATGTGTACACAGACTTAAGTGACACTATATCAGGAGCTATTTTCACTGCTGCTGACATGCTAGTCAGTAAAGTAAGTATAAGTGAAACCATCAATGCACATTTACATCAGTGTTTTTTTCAATTTGTTGTGGTATTTAATTAATTAAAAGACATTCAAATATAATTTTCGAAAAAGTGAAAAACTTATACTAAAATGTTTTAATTACAAATATTACAATTTTAAAGGTATTTTTATAGTTCCTAATTATCGTATAAAGAACAGGAATGCATATTTGTGTGATTTAAGTTGGAACGTATAGCTAAAACAGTTTCACGTGCTATTTTATTTTTCCATTGATATTAGTCAATTAAGGAAGAAATATTCAAATCTGTGGGGTTAGCTTTTGTAAAAAATGGGCATTAGCTGCCTTTATGTATAATAATCTGATTATAAAGTTCAAAAACTGTTTTAAAAATGATCAGATTTGTATTTTTTATATTTACATATATAAAAAGATTTGAACTTGAAAAATTTCAATAGTTGTATCATAACAAATTTAATATAAGACAAGTGTAAATAAGTTTTTTGAATAAATAAAATCCAATGAGAGAGGGGGAAAAAATTTAGTATTATATTTAAATAAAAAAATACTAAATTTTTTGAAAGTTCTTTTGGCATCTAAAACTTTATCTTAAACTACTTATGTTCACTATTAATTATTCAAAATTTTAAAGTTACTAATTATAAGTACGATTTTGAACAACTTTAAAAAATAGCTGTCTTTCAAAATTTTATACATAATATTTATTTAAATCTACAGAATAAGAATCAAAGGTAAAGTCTACATGAAAATTAAATCCTTTCAAACTCAACAATTAGCATGTACTATTATGATTTATTTTATTGCAAACACAATAAGATTCCTATAAATTATACATAGAATCCCATTCAACTGAAAATGATATATGAATAATTTTCAGAAAAGAATGATTACCTGTCTAAACCATTTGACAGAAAAAAAACTTTAATATTTAGAGAACCATTCTTCATGAGTAATGTGTTTAAACAGTATAATCAAAACAAAATTGTAATCTATATATTTTTAACTGCATAAAATTTATTTTTCGTAAAACGTAAGATTTCTAAAAGGTTTTTAATTAATTGTAATATTTTTTTCCAATACTTGCGATCTATTTTTTTACTGGTGGCAATACTTCTAACTTATTCAATCGGAAAAAGATTATTGAGGTTTCTCAAACAGTATCTCATATTAAATCATTTCTGAATAGCAAATAATCGATAGAAAATCCAAGAGGAAAAGGCTTAACTCTCTTTATAAAACAGCAATAGGTAAAAATGGTGATTAATGTCTTTTAGAATGACACATAAAATGAATGATGGACTAGAAAAATTCAAATATGATTCAAAAAATAAAGTAAATTAAAATGGTATGAAAAAATAACCAAAAAATACTTATCTACAAAAAACGTAGTGAAATATTTTCAGAACTTTCTTTTGCCTTGTAATCTTCAAACTTCGCTGTTATTTTAATGATCTGCATGTCGAATTAATCCTGTTATTCTACTTTCAGTCTAGGGAGCAAGGAAATCACTACGAAAATATTGCTTCTGCTGCACAAGCTGTTAAAACTCGATCAGACGTAACAAATTTCATTCGTTCTTTGAATGTTGAAAAGTTATCACAACCCTCTACAAAGCATTTATATAATCCTCCTTACATGGAGAACGATCCTGCACAAATGGTAAGAAACAAAACAAAAAAATTTTAACTTGTCACAGCAAAAGGATTTTAAACATTTAATATTTATTGCTTCCTTTACAAACAGGATTATCTTTTTTTCACGGTTTTTTTCCCCTTTTTTGTGGTTTAATTTGAATTAATGTTTTGTTAAAGCAGTATAATATGTTATAAGAAATGAATTTTATTTTAAGCCAAGGATCAAATAACAAAGACGTTATCGGAGTCACTTTACTTTCTAAATGTTTATATATTACCCCTTTAGGACCTATAGTCCTAGTTAACTTAAACATGTACTACTTCCTATTATTCCACAAAGCAGTGTATGTATTACTGTTAAAGTGTGAAATCCGTTATTTCATAGAATAACTCCAGTATTCCATGAAATAAATAGATATCAGTTAAAGTGTATAAAATTATTAAATTTTACGATTTAACTAGGTATTCTGTAGAGTAACAATTACTTGAATAGAATAACGATTACTTATCGTTAAAGTATTTTATACTTTAACGATCGGTACGATCGTCTGAATCAGTTCTTAACCGCTTATAGTTGCTTTGCAATGACGTGTGTGTGTACCCTTCATTCTGTTGCTTTTAAACGTAGAATTCAGACGGTATATTTATGTTAGCATTTTACATTTCAGATTATTAACAAATATTTTTGCAACCTGTTTTCAAGTAATGCAACGCTATATTTAAATATTAACCCAGATTCGTAAAGTTTGCATCATGCTTAATTTAAGATTAACTTCCTAGATTACTCTCTTACGATGTATTAATAATTTACGAATTCACTAAATGAAAAAATGAAATTTCTCGATTTAGCTTACAGAATTTACATTTATTTAAACAATTAAAGTTGACACAAAATTAATACAAAAAATAATCACTTATCTGAAAGATAGGGGGGAGTGAGTCGGTTCCTCCATGGGTCGCTTAAACGAGCTCTTTCCTCTTAAAATTTCAGCATCTTTGGGGATGAGAAAAACTTCCAATTCTGCTTGGTTTTCGAGTGCAGCTCCTTATAAATTCCGCCGCATCGCACCAATATCAATGCGTGGAAACTTTATTTCTGAATTTTTTTAACTTTCTAATTAGAGGAGACACAGCGAGTAGTAAGACTCTTAACGTACGTAATGGTGTAATAACCCCGAGGGTGCCTGACGCACCCCAACTGTAAGGAATGTGTTGCCATCCGGTCAACAGAGAAAAGAGTAAAAATCACGAAATAACAGGGGTCGTATATTGTGCTGTTGGAGCCCCGTATCACAAGCAATGACTTCTACAGGAATAGGAGATCAACCTGTAAATAAGAAAGCTTTAATGCAAGAGAGATTTGAATTTTTATTAAATAAGCGTGGGACAAAGGAAAACAGTGCTACACATACTTATGAAAAATTATAACTTTGATAGCAGAAGTAAAAAGTGCTATAAAGCACAGAAAAAAGTACCATGTGACTATTGGTTACTCCAGCATTATGTTATCCTTAAAGTTCAAGGAGTCGAAAAGTTAATTGTACCAGATGCAAAACATATTCGTGTTCCCCTTTCTGTTTAACTAATGATAACAGTATGAGCAGTAATAAGTTATATCATCAACTTTTTCTTATTATTTATCAATTAATTATCCGCAATAGGTATAAAATGTATTTTTCAAGAAGTTTCAGCTATTTATAGTCACTTAATTTATAAAATAACTTTGAAATTGTTTATTTTTCACTTTAACGGTCTATAATTAGTTATTTCGTAGAATAACTAGGTAGAGTATGAAATTTTTCATGTATTATATACTTTATCTGACGTCTAGTTTTATCGTGAAATACTTAGTTATTCTATGGAATAATTGAATTATACACTTTAACGATAACATATATAGTGAAAATGAGTCCTCTTCCCATATTTGCTTGTTGCACTCTAGCTTCCCAAAGACTTTTCGAAATGAAAAAAGATTTTTCGAAGTATTTCGATAAGGTACTTTGGTAAAAATTTCGTGCTTATGTTTTCTTTAGTAATGAATTTAACTCAAAAAATATATTACAATAATGAAATATTTTCCCTTCAATTTCTGATCAGATTGATACGAAGTTAATTTAAAAACATGAAATTTTAGTCTTATTTGTTGGCTTTAATACGTTAATTCACATGCTATGAGAAATTAAGGAAATGATTGAAAATGAAGTCAAATTGTTCAAAAATTTAGACATTGCTTAGGGTAACTTTTTAGCTCGAGATTTTTAAACTATTTTTGCCTTGATAAGTTTTTAACTTGGCGCTTTTCTTAGGGGGGGGGGGCATGCAAAGATGTATGCAATACTTGCTCAACATCATACCTGCAGAATAACTAAGCATTTATCAGGCTCGGTCTTTTTCGTAAGCGTTCAAATTCTCGCGTCGTTGCTGGATAAAATTGATATTAAATTTAATTAAGTATTCTAGTGCTAAAAGCGTTAAATTTATTTAATTGGTGTAACAGCACGAAGAAAAACTAATATACCCTAACAGTGTAGTTAACATATAATATGAGTGTAGAAATTATTTAAACAAGTTTTAGATGTAAACAACACCAAAGTAAATATTAATGATTTACCGAATATGATAATTTGGTTAAGAATTTCGTTGAAGAATACTAAAGTGAACACACACACACACACACAAAACATTTATTTAAAAGAGGGGCTCTTTTGCAAAGTTTCAGAATATGTTACGACAATAATACTTGGTATTCGGAGTGACCAGATGGGGCCTTTTGTGTGTGTGCTTCGTGTTTCCTTTCTCTTCTCTAGAAAGACTTCATTTCAAACAGATGTTTCCTTACTTTAATGTTAAGAAATTTTTATCTATTATATCACGACATTTTTCTAACCTTGCCTTTCTATATTTAAGCATTCTTCTAGTACTTTCTGTTATTATTATTTTTTATTTTTTAGTTTCGGGACAATAATAGTAGAAAATTTCCTACATGTCTAGCAAACCTTGCAGAGAATAATTTATATTAATATCACATGCAAATGAAATGCTCAAGCTTTCCTTTTAAAAAGTGAACCACATAACTCCATTGTATAACTTTTTGAATATATTTAGGAACCTGGTATGATGTTGAGAGATGAACTGGTCATTGACAGACTGTCACAGCTGCCAAACAGATCACAAACTTTGAAACAAGATGTTAGTGTGTTGGAAGCTCAGATCAAGCAACTCCAGGAGGCTGTAGAATCCATGGAAAGATTGCAAAAAAGGTATTAAGGCACTCTTTGGTATATTCTATGAATAGAACATATAAGTAAGATATGTAATAAATGGTAATCTTTTCAAATATATATAGATGTATATATAGTCAAAATTCTCTACTATAGGGAGATGAAAAACCAACAATCATCAAAACTGGAAAAAACCGAAATTGCGAGATAAACCAGACATAATATTTTAGAAAGGATACATTAGTAAAAGAAAAATAATAGAATTTAAAAATATATAAATATATGGATGCTACAGTATTATAAACATTGTTGACATGATAGCTCTTATATATAAAATAATTTATATATATATAAAAGGGGGAGTGAACATGTTATACTTATATATCAGGTCTTCTGGTAAATGGAGGAAGACGTCATCTTTAAAATATCCTTGCTTTATTGATCTTCAAGCAAGCATAAGGAATCTAACCTGGCTGCCATTTGGCGCCAAATCGCATGGAACAAAAGACAACATAACAGCAAGGAGTCACCAGCCTCTCTTCTTGATTATGCTCTATCTACGTCACGACGCTGGATGTCACTGGGAAATGGAACGCGAAGCGTTCCTCCATCCCATATCGAGATAGTTGAATGTGGCCTTGATGGATGAGTGGTTTGTGATTGGCGGAGAGGACGTGGCAAGGAGGTGTGGCTAGCGGAGCTGCTTCGGAGGCAACCGAGTTGGCGGGAAAAGTCCTGCAGTTGCTGTGAGTCACATGAATGCCATTGGCTGAGAAGTCCCTGCGAGTAGGCATACGATTGGCTGCCCTGATACAGTGGAACATGAGCAATGGGTGGGGTCTAGTAAAAAAGCTAGCCTGTGTAGTAATTGCAGAGAAAATTAAGCTATTGAAAAGAAAAAGTTTAAAAAAGAATAAAAAATTTAGCAAGTATCACTCACACCACCATTATAGGAATCCAGGAGTATTCTCCTAGGTCTTTTGATATTTGGTTCCGGGTAGTAATTATTTAGTCTTTGAATGTTAACTTTATCAATATTTTGAAGGTTGTCAAAAAATTTAATTGCTAGTTTCTGAATATAATTTTAAAAGGTAATATTTGAATTGCTTTGTAAATATCTTTATTTCTAGTATAATGATAACTTTTTTGGTAACATTTCTAATAAGAGCATTTTGGACATTTTCAAGAATTTTTATATTTGCGTTAGCTGCATATCCCTCTATCTACGTCAGTGCTTACCCTTCCTTTAAATAATCTTATTCACCCTCAAATCTCTATGCGGTAGTACAGAGTTCGCTCTATTTTTATTTATAATTCACTTAATTTTTAAGTTAAACATTCCTGACCTGACACACATATATATATATTCACCGTATTCACTCGAATCTTAGCTGCACCCAAAATTCTCAACAAGTTTTTGTGAAAGGGGTATGAAGCGAGGGGTATGATTTCTTATAATTAACTATTGACCATTTAGCATAGAATGAAAGTGCATGCAGAGGATGTTGGATTGATGAGGAATCATTTTGTAACAGGTTACTTCACTTTTATTTCGTACTTAGACACGTATACAAAACGCAAAGTAGAAGCGACATGGCACGAAAAAGAAGACATTGACAGAACATGTTGACAAATAAAGGAAGCCGTTGGAATTTTCCATGAAAACGGGAGTATTTATACAGAAAGGCAACCGGAAATTCAAAAACTCTCATGACTTCATAGGAAGTCTCTTCTGATTGGAGGACAAATATCGTACGAGGTGATTACATAAGGAATAAATTCAAAAAACGCTGAGTACATAAAAGTTAGGCGAAGTTGCGTTTACATCCCGTTAGGCGGGTAAGCTGACAGTTAATTATTTACGCGAAAGTCCTGGAGAGTCAAAACCATTACAAATTAAAAGGCTTTAAAGATTAAATCAACGTGAATTATTATTATATATATAGTAGAAAACATACATGTCATTACCACATTTCGGATTCGGTGGTTTTCAAAGTTATTTCTACGTACTTCTATATTTATGAATGAAGGAAAGACAAACGTTATTTTTGTTAAACCCGCAATAACTTTTTTTTATCATTTTATGATATAACCATAGCATTATTACGTTTTATTGCATTTAATTTTTTAATGGAGTGCGAAGAGATAAAATATTAACGTGATAGGGGTATTAATTTTCTAGTAGTAATCAAAAAGTGAAAGAGAGAATTTGAAGCACTTGAGAATTTTATCGCTAACCTTAAAATGCATTTAAACAGATAATATGAATAAAGTATTTCCTTTTACTTATCGAATTACGTAAAAGCAGTATTTTCATGAAGAATTTTATCTAATAAACAACTTTAAAAAGAATTCAAGTTAAAATACAAAATAATAATATGGGAGAAGAAAAACAAAAAAGAAACACTTAAGTTTGTGAAAATTCTGAACAAGTTTTCAGATACGAAAATAAATTTTATTTTGACATGTAAGAAAAAGTTCGATAAGAAGAAAAGGAACATAATTAATCTCTACAGTAATTAATACAAACAAATTTCTATTAATTGTTAAATCAATTGAAATTTGGCTGCCCTAATTTAAATTGAAACAGAAACAATATAAGTGAAATTCAGATTCAAAGTTAATAATTCAGTTCTTTTCATTTTAAAATAAATATAAACCTTAAGGTATTTGATAAATTTTTAATTACTTTCTAATTATGTAACAGAAAGCTTAATTTACTCTTTAAAAGTAGTTTTTATGCACGGTCATTTTCATTGTCTTTTCACAAAAAAGGAATTAAAAAATACATGAAAAATGGATGAACTAAGAAATTTTATATTGGAGTTTAAATTACTTTCAAAATTTTTATAGCATTAAGGAATTTTTAGAGTTTTTTCTTTTTAAAAAATAATTCATTCTTTTGCAATAATTAAATTAAAACTTAATTTAATTAATAACATTATTCAATTAATTCGACACAAAGCATCTTAAAAATTCGTATAAAAAGTTCTCTCTGATTATCCTTTAATTCCTGTTTATTCCTTTTTTAAAGTAGTTTGAACTTAAACAGTTTCCTTAATTACATTTTTTTGGTATCCAAACCCTTAAAAAATGTATTTTACTGACAGAAAGTATTTTATACGGTCTGTTTACTCTACACTGTTTTTTTCTTTAAAAAAAATTTAATTAGCCCAGTGTTTTCGTCAATTTTTATCGAAGAATAAATGCTAAGAGATTCCAAAAATTTTGTTATTTTTTCAACTACTGCTTCAATTAATTTACAAAACACGATAGTATTATTTTATCTAAATAACAATTAACTTTTTACAGGAGCTTGGAATCATGTTTATTTAATAAAGCAAATGAGCTACAAGAAGATGTTAGCTTGAAAAAGTTTGACTTGCAAGTAGCCCATATTCATTTAGCTGCTGTGAAAGCTCAGGTAATTATATGTTGTTGTTTTTTATTTCTTTCAAATAAATGTCTTTACGGTGCTGATTGAGATACGTATTCACGCAAATGTATGTATTATAATTCAACTTAATAATTTTTAATATAAAAAATCCTCATTTCACAGTATATCAGGCGGTATAAGGGCGGTTTCATTTAAGAGAACTTGGTGCCAGTCAACTTGTTTCCCCTCTTCCCACTTCTAGTGCGAAGAGGGGAGAGAATTCCTTTTACAATAAGACACAAAGTTGACTGAAAAGGGAGTGCCAAATTCATTGGTACTATGGCGGTGGTATCTATATAAGCCAATAACAACCTCCGTACCAAGATAAGCATTTTAGCATAGTGGTTATGTTATGTGCTTACGGAACGGAAGGTACCGAAATCGAATCTCCTTCAGTACAGTGATTGAGTCTCAAGAAGCAACACAAATTTTTCTCCATTTTTAATACACAAGTTTCCACGTGTCAAGAGTGAGCTTCCACAATATCCTTTTAATTGAGTTAACTAGTTAGGAAGAAAACGTGGTATTCGAATTCCTGTTAACCACGTGTGAAGGAACCCAGGCGATTTCTGTTCAAAAGTAGCTCCCAATGGCCTGTTTATTTTGTTAAATGCAGCACAAATTGACTCGTATGAAAGGCCTTAATTGTCTTGAAAAATATTTTTTTAAAGTAGATTATAATTATATTATTCGTTAGATCCCAGTGTAACTTATTATTCCTTCATTACATTATTAATTTTTATATTAAACCGTTCAAAAAGGTAGACAAAATTGTTTTTAAAAATATAGCCAAAAAGATGCTCTTAAATTTTAATAATAAGAAAAATGTAAAATGTTGTATGTCAGATTTTATTAAATACGTTTAACACATGCAATACTCCTAGAAGAGAATTACAGTCTGAGGTAAAAATAACATTCTATAGATTGTGCCAATGCCTAAACTTGACTTAAATATAAAACATATATATATATATATATATATATATATATTACTTTCATGAAAAGTCGAACCCTTCGTGTTGAATTTCCTTATGGGTTGAATTTATCTCATAATTATCTCCCCTAACTTTTAAACAAATTAGACTAATAGCTCGTTATTAATTTTATCATTTAAAGCAGAGGTTCCCAAACTTTTTTGCCTCATAGACCCCTTGACAGGTTTTTCGGTTTGGGGTAGATTTTTGCAAACTCCTCAACTTAAATGAGTTTTTGACAGCAGGTATAGAGCTACTTCCTTAAAAAGATTTAAATGTTTAACTGTGGTGAAGTATCATGTTTAAAACTTAAGAAAACACACGTTAATTAATTAAATTAAAATTTATTTAATACATAAAATAACTGAGTAAGAAACAAATGATTTTAGTGGGAGGAATTTATCTGGGGAGGCAATAACAAATTTTCCACCTTTGGCTTTAATCTTTTCAGGTTTAAGCCTAAGTATCTCCTCGGTTAATAATGTCCACAATCTTTTCTTCTTCTTTTTCTTCTTTTTTTTTTTTGTTTTGTTTTGGGGATTGGCAAGCGCATTGTAACTCCTTCTCAATCGGAAAAAGTTAAAAACTTTTTCAGGATACTCCATAATTCGAGATAAATATCAGGTATGTCTTTTTAAACCAAAACTGCTGACACTCGTTTCTAAACTTTACTTTAAGATATCCACTACTGCCTTTCCTGATCAGTTCCGCTTGTAATATGGCATTTTTTTTCAATGTGACTATATGAATTCATTTCCTACTGAGTTATTACGATAGTCAAAGCAATCTCAAACCTATTTCCAAAATCTAAAAAGAAAGGGCATTTAAATATTGAACGTAGGTTAAAACGTCTTTTTCCTGGTAGATTATCTGTGACACTTGAGAAACTGGGAAAATTTGCGACGTCCATTACTATACTACTTTAGCTTAATTCTGGCACAAGAAAGGCTGAAATGTAATCTTTGTTTTAATAAAATTTATGCTATCGCATTGTAACTGCAAATTAACCTCATCCAATTTAAAAATTAATTCTGTTAAATAGGTAAGTCTGATTTCCACTTGATTAAATTTCTTTTTAAAATTAAAGTCGCGGTCTGGTTTAATGAGAGCCACTATCGTAGACCCCATTTACACCTCATGGACCCCCAAATTATTTTTCTGCTGACGTGGACCCCTTACAGGACATCATAGACCCCTAGGAGATTCTATAGACAACTTTGGGAATCACTGATTTAAAGTAATAAAAGCAAATTTATGTATAGGCTAATTTAAATAATCATAAAATGATTATTTAAATGTTTATGAAGTTAACATGCATGAGGTTAATTATAAAATATGGTAACTTTTTATTACTTGAAGGTAAAGCACCTTTTTAACTTTTACGTTTTTTCATTATTTTATTGAAAAAAACATAAAATTCAAAACAGTGTTATAAAAATTTAACTTATTGTTATTCATTTCTCTAATGAATGATACATTGATATAACATCGATAATAACTTCCTACCTTCCTCAATGGCTTGACAGCCCAGAGTGAGCCTTGGCCTTCTCAAGAAGCCTTCTTCCTGCTAGTGTTCTCCAATTCTTAGTTCTCAAAACTTTCATATATTTTCGCATTCCATTAAGTTAAGCCAGTTCTCTTTTGGATTTCAGTTGTACAATCGTTTTCCTATTGTTAATTTTCGAACCTAAATAAATGAAACTGTCAATAACTTCAGAATTATACTCTTCAATTTTAAAGTGGGAATTGTTAAAACATGATTTAGTGCAAGGCAAGTATTTGGTCTTATTCTCATTGATTTTCAGTCCCATCCTGAGGGCCTCTTTATCTAAAGATAAGAAGGCTTGTCTTAGTTAGGTTGGTGTTCGAACAATGATATCAATGTCATCAGCAAAAGCCAACAACTGTATTGATTTTTTAAAACATATTTCTTCTGGTATTGATATTCGATAATAATTTTAATTATGTAATATTTATAGTTCATTAAGCACCAGTTTATATATTTCCAATTCACGTATTATCAATTTATTCTTCCAGAGTTCACGTATAACCAGTTTATATATTTTTAATTCGAGTGTGAAATTTAACATACGTTACATTTAATTTCCTCATTTTTTCCAGCTGGATTTGTTTGCATCTGGTAAAGGAGAGCATTTACTCGAAGGTAACCACTTGAAAGAGAGAAAACAATCCACTGCCAGCACTGGAAGTGGTACAGCCAAAAACAAGTGGTTAAAAGCTTTCCTTAACTTGAAAACGGCAAGCACTACAAGTCTCACAGACAAGTAAGCAATTTTCCTTGATTTGTTTTAATTTTAAAGCTCTTTTTTATTTCAGAACATGTCTTGATAACCTACTTTTAACATTCAGACTGTTTTTATAAAGGCTTGGTTCGTATGTATACGAAGAAAACGAATTGTTATCCAAACATGTATTTTTTTCTTAAGACTGGAAACGTTTCATTACCTTTATTATCTAAATCAGGGGTCAGCAACCTTTTCGCTGTGGTGTACCTAACCAATCTACGGATATGATTCAGCGTGCCCCGCAGTGAGACATTTTTTAAACAATTCGATTCCCGCGATAATGCATGTAGAGTTAAAGAATAGAGGTCAATAATATAGATTTACGGTTTTATCACACACATTAATTTCGAATCATTTATAGATATATCTTAACATAAAATTAAATAGCATAAAATATAACTGCTTCTTCTCTCAATAAAAGTAAAAAAATATTAAAATTGTACTTATGTTATGTATTTTTAAACATATTTATTAAAATAAGAAATATACAACGTATAATATTAATATAATTCCCTTCATTATAGTTAAATTAAAATATAAATAAAAATTTTAATGTGAGCCTATTGCTTGAACCGCTCTACTTTCAGATCGCAAAATCAAGGGTATAACGTGTGACTTTCAATTCAAAATGATTCTGAGCATTCAGTTGCTAAACAATTTCTTTGCGGATTTGAAATGTTTTTCATATGAGGAAATATTTTTTACTTGGGTATATAGAACCAAAAGCGGAAAGCAGAATGCATGCCATTTTCTCTCTTCAAACAGTTAACTCTCTCCAGTAGTGACATTCAATAATTTACAAAATAGCTGTCAATTTATTATAAGAGTTATCTTTCAGATTTGTTCGTAACTCCGTAAATGTTCATAATTCTGAAGATGATCCATTATAAATTTATGAACTTCCATCCATTCAAACATTGACAAATTTGTAAAGTAGTGCAAAGTACCACTGAGAGTTGTACCGTGTGCCACTGGTTGCCAACCCCTGATCTAAATCATTTTATGCATAAAAACAGCATGTTGCAATCTAATAGTGATTATTCGATTTAAATTTAATCATGGAGCACATTCTTGGTTAATACTGTAATTTCTTATTAATATTTTTAATTATTATATAATAAAAGACCAGTTTTTCCGGGATTTTGGCTTTTAAATTATGATAGTTTAGTCTTATTTCGGTGCTATCGTATTTTACCGTCGACCAATTCCTCAAATGAAAAGACGTCGCCAAATACCACGATATGCAGGAAAATTGAGGAAAACTGTTCCTACGCTTGAACAAGTAAAATCTTTGGCAATGTTTTTTGCTTAAGAGAAATTGGTCGATGGTGTAATAAGTAAGTGCCCTTATTTTATATTGTTTGTATTTTGTTATCAATTATTTTTAGTTACTAGTATGTAAAATAAACGCTCGTTCTTTTGTTTCTAGAAATGATAATGACAAGAAAGGTGGTAAAAGTGGCTTGCGACCATTATCAGCTGCACCCGGAGCTCTAGACATAGCTCATGTCTTTCAAGAGTACACTTATAAAAAAATTACTGCCTGTGATCATTGCAAAGAAATTCTCAGAGGTATGTTTGGACCTTTCAAAATCGTAATTTAATGGAGGGAAAACCTTTTGAAATATCGCTTAGTTATAACGGTAACTCTCAAGTAAATCTGACGTACTCATTTCTTAATAGCTGGAATAGGTTTCATTTAGAAAATTTCGTTTCCCTGGATTGTTGTTGTTGTCGTGTATGACAGAGTGCAAAGGTGTATATAACAAAATAAAGATATAGAAACAAGTCAAATATTGCCAAAGGCGTGAATCACTGCCGTGGCAACATCCATGGCACGATCCGAGTATAGGATGTCCATGCTGACATGCTGGATTGTTGTTTAATAAAATATTAAAACTTGTGCATTTGTGTTGTTTTGTCGGTTGTTGCTAATCCTCCAGAGATTAAGACAAGCAAGATGAATTAGACCAGTGCTTTTCAAACTTTCAATATTTGCGACCCACTATTCAATCATAATTTTGTGATCACCCCCCCCCTTCTATACAATAAAAATGTATTGAATTCAATAATACTATATTTTTACACTGAGGCTACAATATTACTTCAACCTCTTAAGTGCCACCGGCGTATATAAACGTCTCGTTCAGTCAAACCATTAATTGTCCAGGACGTATATATACGTCTTTCCGAAGTACGATATTTTCTGTTCACTGCTATCCATAAAATTATTCCGAAGGCTTTGAAGTGCATTTAAAGGACCTTGACAGTGTTTGCGAAGGATTTACTTATTTCATAAAATTTGCTCTTATTTATTCTTTTTTCTCTCCCCCCCATCACCCACCTTAATACATCACATACGCATGCCTGCATGGAAATCGATGGCATTGGGGAGCGAATCATGTAACTTTTAATCGGTAGTTAAGGGATTAATTGTAAACCGTACAAATTATCAAGATGAGTGTTAATTTTTATATAAAATTTTATATATGACAAGCCCATGGGATCACTGGTAATTATTAAACTTGTTCTTAACTTACTATTGCTAAATTAATTATAAAATACATTGTTCAGTACTGATAGATGTATAAATGTATTATACCAGTGTAATGGACTAAATTCATGTGACGTCATAGTCACATGATAACCTGCAGCCACGTGGTTCCCACCAATCAGCTCATAAATTCATGTGACGTCATATTTATATCATAAATACAGTCATGCGTTTCCAGCCAATTAGTTCATGTGCTTCACTGTTGCCAACTTTTGCTTATTGCAGAAGCTTTCTTTTAAAAAGTACATATCTGTCAACGATAATAATACACGTAGTTAAATAAAAGGAGCTTAATTTAAAAGTACACGTATAATGTAAGGGTTTTTTTTTTAATTTAAATAAATTATTTGAAGAATTTTAACACTTAAACATCTTGAACCAATCATCGAGTTTTAAATGTTATCTAAACTTTACAAGTAGAACTACTTGTAAAGTTTATATAAAGCTACTACATCAATTTTTAATCAATAGAGAACACGTGATTGCCTTTATCATTAACATTGCCATGAATTTAGTCCATTGTGTATTTTATTTTTTATTATATCAGAATGTATTTTGTTAGTTTACTCTCAGTAAATTATTATTTTTCTTTAAAAAAATAATCTTTTATTTTCGATTTTACAATATGCTTGCCCCCCCCCTCCTCGTAGAGTTATCACACCCTTCAGGGAGGCACTCCCCACAGTTTGAGAAACGCTGCATTAGACAGCTAACTTAAAAAGTCGAGTACATCATGAGAATCCCCGTTTTGATATATTTTCAACAAAGAGCTGTACAACTCAAGAAATGTTCGGGAAAAGTCTGGGGATTTTGACACTTGATAAAAAAAATCTTCATGTTCCCTGAGAACGAGAGGCACTTGATGTGATCACTTGCAAGACGGGAGAGTGTAGTCTGGGAGCATCTGTCACACTTAATGACAGGAGAACTTAGATTAAAATAGAGAGGGACCCTGAAGAACTCCTCCGGAGGATTCAAGCTACATTATAATGCTTAGGGCTCTACATTGTCGGTAAGAAAGTTCCAGGGCTCAACTTGACTAAAGGAGCTGTTTTCATTTAGTCTTTGTGTCCCTAACTATTCAGATACTTAGACATTTTATTTTGTTGAGTGAATTTACAGAGTTTATCAAAGTACTTGACCAGTACTTTGTACTGTCTACTATACGGAAAAGGTTATAAATCTGCTTCAAAAGGAACGAGCAACTGGGCTTCACCCAATAATAATATGGTCCTCATACGCACAACTGGACTTGGTCTAATTTCTTCAGATTTGATTTAGAGGTACAACAACAAGCTAAAAAACCGTACTCGAGAATCCGCCAAATGAGAGACAAAAAGTTATATTTGTTGTTATAGTAATCAAAGAGTTTTTATAAATATTAACGAGTAAAACGAATAATTCAGAAATGTTTTACATATACCCTACTTATAAGTTGGATTCATAGTTGATATTATTTCTATTTTTGTCAATTTATATATTTTGTCATTTTTAAAAAAATAAAATAGATGGTTATCAGTGATGCAAAAAAGTAGAAAAAGTGTAAAATAATTAGTTTACCATCCCTATATCTTTTTTAAATCTTTTCAGGGCCATATTAAGATTTTTTAAAAATCTTAATCGAAATCAGGAAATTAATTCTTTATGTTATATGAACTACTAGTTTTTTACCATAAATATTGTTTGATATTTCTTTCTGTTCACTTTCTAATTTTAAAATGTTGTGGTATTGGGAAAATAAAATTAATTAATGAAATTTTCTTTACAACTCTCATGTTCTAAAAATATTATTTTTAAGTACATTCTATTACTTTTATGATAAAAATCATGATTAATTTACGTAGGACATTCAAGACAAGGAGTTCGATGTAAACTTTGTAAAATGAATGTCCATGCCGAATGCCAAGAGAAAGTGAAAGGAGCTTGTCAAGTAAGCCTCTTTTTCCATTGGATTTCATTATATTCTTTATTTTAAAATATTAACCTGACTCTTATAAATATCTAACTATGCATGTTTGCTTTTTAATAAATTTCGAACGAGAATATTTTTTCTTGACTCTATATATATTTTTGCAAAGATATTATTAAAGAAGCTACTAGTATTTTATTAGAATTTGTGTGTGGCATTTTATTAAAATAAGTGTTTGAATGATAAATTTTCATAATTATTCTAAATATTAAATAATGATATTTAAATGGAATTTATAAAAGGAAATGCGAATGATTCAAACAAACGGTATTCAAGTAATAAATACTTCGTATTTAAAAGTTTTTGTGATTTACATTCTGCAATAAGTTTTTTTTTTTTTTTTTGGCGAGGGGGGGTTATATTTAATTCTTCATTTACTCCACTAAATTATTATAAAAAGCTCATTTTTATTATTTTTTGTAATCCCTTCTACATATCCTTTCTGTGATTCCACAAAATTTTTAGAAGCTTTACCTGGTTAGGTTTTTTCACTGCAAAACAGTGACTGTTAACGAACAATAAATGCAATTAAACTTTATAGTCTTAACTTTGTGAGTTGGATAAATAGAAGGGGAGTATGGTGTGAGTTCAAATATTCTTTTAGTCCCATGACCATGGATCAGAATTTAAGGTATCCGAACACTTTGAAAATGACCAAATTCAGTCAAGACAGATATTTTTGTTTTTTTATTTTATTGAATAGAGCTATCTTTTGACTTTACGAAACATACTTTGTTTTGTTTCTACACTACCTAGAGGCCAAGTTACAATCAATTTTATGAATTTTAAAAAACTGGAAGGGGTTTTTGATCTACCAGAAGTGGACATTTAATTTGCTCAAAATCTATCATGGCGAGTGTGATAACTCAAAATATTATGAATGTATTTCTATAAAACTTTTTGAACCTGATATTTATGTTATTTTCCAGAGAATGTACTAAAATATTTCTTATTGTATGTATACTTTTTGAGTTATGGCTTGTTATTTAAATAATGGTCTCATAAAAAATGTCACATTTCTTATAATATTTACTCACTCAGCTCTAAAATTTTCAAATTTTAATAAAAAATTAAAATTTTCGTGCATTTTCTAGGAAAAGGCATTTAATTTGTTTTAGTAATACTTTTACTAATATATGTTTATTACTTTTTTCTCTAACTGCTTTGAAGTTTTTCAAAAATATTGCTAAAATTTGACTTATAATTGTGATTTTTGTAAAATTCAGGTACTTTATTTTAAATTTTGATAGTTAAATAGTTATATTTATTGGTATTGAGTCCTAAAAGAGCATTTGTAATGTTTTATTATGCTATTTTGTTAAAAAGTACTCCGAACGTGTTCGGATACCTTAAAGATTTTGGTTTCCAATAGATTTTAAGTAGCTCTGATACTGAAGCTCAAAAATTAAAACTTTTCTTTCAATAAAGTATTAAGTCTTTATCTTAATTTAAAGGTGCATAGACTTTAAATGAAATGTAATTAAAATTATTAAAAGGGAATCCTTGTTTTCTTTTGCCCATTCAGGATTAGTTCTCAGAAAAATTAGGATTTATGATTCTCAAACAAAGAAATGTCATTTTATTTAAAAAATTTAGACAAGTAAAATTAAAAACGTATCCTTCCAAAACAAAATAACAACTTGAAATATACAAGCGGCGAAAAAAACTTTCAATACATTAGCGTTTGCAATGTGGGCGGTATTTTGAAGGAAAAAGTCAATTTTTGTTAAATTTTGCATGAATAAAGGCAGAACCATGTAGCCAATGATACTAAGTTTTCTTCTTTCGTAGCCTAAACCAAGACTGCTGAGACGGCAAAAATCGACGTCGGAGATTGAAACCAAAATAGCTGTTCCTGAACCGGAAGAAGAAAGTATGTTGAATTAGATATCTTTAAAATGTTGAAATGTGCTTATTGGAGGGGAGATAATTATATATCTATTTCATTTCTATGGGATATAGTATTATTGTTCGATTCGTAAAGCGATAATTATTTGAATCATTTCATGGTTTCACTTTAAATTAAAGTATTATCTTAATACATTTTTGAAAAGACCATGTTGATGAAAATAAAGTTAAAACGTCCCTTAAAGTTGATTTTATTGAATTTCATCAGAAATCGAGTCAAGATTCTATTTGAAGTCATCGTTTAAAATTGAAAGAAAGCGTCTGCAAAGGTCTTACAATTATTGTACGTTAATTCTTATAACAACTTTAGAACGTGCATTTGTTTAATTCATTCTTGCAAGAATTTCTGAATTCATATTTTTTAAAATGATGATTTAAATTAAAACATTGTTTAGTAAAAAAGCGAAAGAGAAAATTAAAGCATTAGATGAAAGAATTTAAAACCTGACGTGGGTTGTGGAAGATTTTAAAAAAAAGGTAGATTTGTTGGATAGTACAGAAACAATATGTAAGATCTCAATCGATTAAATTAAAACTAATAAGAAGAAAAAACTAAATCACTACTTTTAATTGAAGCTATGCATGAAACAAATCCCTTTCAAAATAAAGCAAAAAATTTTAAATTTATAGACTTATGTGTAAAACGGATTCGTTCTAATTATGAATAAATGTGTACAACCCGACATTCTGATCATTTGCTTTATACATTCAAGCAACTCTTTGTATAATTTTTAATCTGATGTTATTTAACGTCGTTATGTATAACGTTATATATTTTCATTATGTTCTTCCTCTTTAAGTAATTATTTCTAGTTTAGTAGATATTCCTGCTTGTGTGCTATAATGTATTGAAGAATAGCAAAAATACTGAAAAGCAATTCACTCTATTTACTTATTAACAAAAAAAAGCTCATGAAGTTTTTCAGGATAAAATAGATTTCAAAGCTGTATTTTTTAACCATACGGCAGAAATGCTGAGAAGGTTAGGAATGATTAATGATAGGTTGGGACAAAAAGAAAAAAAAATGAAATCAACTATTTGTACTCGATTTCTTTTATTCATTTGAAAAGTTTTGTGCCTTCTCTAAATATTTAAATTTCTACTAAATAAATTCGCCTAGTTTGTTTTTCTCTTTATAGTTGTTAAAATTAAGGCAACTTAAAATTGTCGTTTTTTAGAGAAAAATCCGTTGAATAAAAAATCCATGCGTTAATCTCGGATATGTATTCCTACTAATGGAACAAAAAAAGTACCGTCATTAGACAAGTTTTTGTTTTCTATAAAATTTCGAGCTGTTCAAAAAGATAAACTTTAAGCTAAATGGAAATATTCTAGTTCGGACAAAAGTTTTTTTTAAATGAAGGCCAAAGCAATGAAAACAATTCAACCAAAAGTTGGATTTCAAAGAAACGATGAAATTAAATTTCAAATTTCATGAATAAAGAACTTGATAATAATTGTACCACATTACTTTTTCTTTGAAGTGTGCGGATATAAAATAGAGGAAATGTATTGAATAGCTCTAAACAGCAACGGTGGTGATCAAATGGTTTTTCTCCTAATTACAAAATTCTGTTTGTTTGCACATTCAGAATATATATATATTAGTTTTGAAACATACCTTTTCAGGATGCCGGAATTAATTTTTTACTGAAAATACTAGCTTTACAGTAAAGTAACATTGTAAAGATGTATGTACCCTAGCTATATCTTTATTCAGTATTTACGTATTATACCGTCGACCCATTCGTCAAATGAAAAGACGTTGCTAGATGCCGTGATATGCAGTCAATAATGGAAACCTCTCTGTTCCCTTCATGCACAAACTCAATAGCATTTTTCGCTTGCACGATATCATTTGGCGAAATTGGTCAACAGTATAATAAGTATCCCTTATCCAAAGAAATATAAATACAATTTCTCATCATTACACAATTAATAATTTATTTTAAAATTTCATTTCCTCCACATTTCCTTTATAGTTCTAAGGAATACTTTGCATTTATGTATTTTCATTGCTCCTTAATAAATTTCTATAAATATTTGATTTCTTACTTAAATGTTTTAACTTTCATTTGTTCTTTGTTTTGCACATTTGTTTCTTCCTCTTCTGTATAAAAAATATTGGGTAAAAAAAATATTCTATCTTTCTTTATATTCTTTCATTGTGCTTTAAAAAACTTGAAATTTCTGTGCTTAAGTGAATGTTTTAATCTGTTTATTTAAAATAGGAAATTTTACTGGAAAAAGAGTTTATTATCCTCTATAAACTGATTATGAATTATTTTTAATTTTTCAGCTTTTTCCTGATTATTTTAGTTCAGTGGTGTTCGTTTTATATGTGCTTGAATGTTATGTTCTATTTCCGCTTGGTTCATTGTTGTGAGCTTTACTAATAAATAGTGTGTGAGCATGGTTGTTTGTTGTTATTTTTAGTATATGTGTGTACATTTTTATTTATGTTTTAATGCGTCTTGTAGTATTGGAATGGCTTTGCATTTGTTTTATTTTACCTTAACGCTCTTTGTATTTACTCTTTGTACATTATTATCCTTTATTAATTCAATCCAAAAACACATATGTATATCGGAGACAATCTAATTCAAATCCACAACATACCGCTTTTTGCTCTTACTAATTTCCCCAAGAATCTCTCCATCGCAAACATGCAATACAAAATGGAAGAAAAAATGAAGTCAAAAAGAACTTATTTGAAGTTTGGGAGTTGGAAAGGACAGGAACATTGAAAATGACGAGTTCTTTGACGTTGAGGAAAGAATAAACTGAAAGGAATATAAGAAATATCAGCACAATGATACTGAGGTCTGAGTATTAGAAATTTAGTCCTGGTGAAAAAACTGGATAAATATAGGAAACACGTTGTTCACCAGAAAATTGAGAAATCAATTATTGCAGTCCTAAGAAGTTTTTGAAGAAAATGATGTTTAAAAGTTTCATACAAGCAACCTATCAGGTAGGTTAATATGGGTTATTAAATTCGTTTGCAAATAACCTTCTTATATAAGTATTAATTTGTGTTTTTACATAGAAAATGCAATGTGTTTTGGTTAACTATAACATATTTAAAGCTCATCTTAAATTATATACGCTTTTCTGAATATTTTTCAATTTTTAATTAAATTAGCCCATGCTTTTTAGCAGTGTGGTGTTTTTCTTTTATTAATGCTATGCAACTTGAATAAAGCTATATTTTGCATATGCACCATATAATTCAGTTATGCAAAAAATGCAGTATTTTAAGCATTTCTAAAAAATGAATTTTGCCAACCAGCTAACTCAGTGTTTTCGAGTGATTTACTAAGAGTGAATATAACCCATTCACTAATCAGTACTTGGTTGGTTTTAGCAGTTAACCATTTGATCACCTCAGCTACATTCTTAACTATAACTAATTATTTATTTCACGTATAATTTATAATATATTTAATATATATTACATTTCACATGTGTCTTCTTATAATATGTTTCATATATTTATATATATATGTACAGCTATATTTATTCAAAATACATTTTTTTTTATGTATTCGGTTTAAAAAAATTATATCGCTTATTATATCAATGTCTATTTAAAACTTCTTTTTTTTTTAATTTTTTGCCTTGATAAATTAGTGTTAAATGAGCTAGCTTCAGACATTTTGAATAGTATTTTAATACTCAACAGAATATAATTATTTTTTAACCTTTTAACGATTTTTTTTGTCAAGTGTCTCATTTTTAGTTAATTAATTTCATAAACTGTGAAGGATAAAATACATATTTATGTTAAAAAGTATTTTAAAGACTTTAATTTTTTTGCTTTAATAGTTACAACTCTAAGACGAAATTTTCATTCCATGTTTTTCTTCATGTACATGTATTTAATCTCTAGTCGAAAAAAGAGCTTAAAGCAGCTATGAAGAATTTTTATATCAGTGTTTCAAAATCTGGAAACAAACTGTAACCATCCATAAGCGTTCTGGCAAACCGTACATATATCTTTACCAAATAACTGATTTATGTATATCCCCAATGAAAGTTAAAATTTATTTCAAGCCCCCTAAAAGAAAAAATATTTATCGAATTTCTAATTATTAGAAATATTTTAAATAACATCTGATATATAAGTAAATTAAATTAATAACCTGATATAATTTTTCAATTAATCGTTTTCAGTTCAACAAATAATAAAATTATTGCTATAGATCATTAAGACTTCTTTTCCATTTTCCTTCAAAATTGAATTAGAAATAGCTTGCAGTATTTTTATAATCCAGTTGTTCTGTCATTTATTTCACCAAATCGGAAAAAGCCGCTTGAGTGTTGAAGAGTTAAGAAGTATTGTTCTTGAAAGCTGTAAAATTCCAATCAAATATTGTTGTTTAAACGTAATGCTACTAGTTAAATTTATCAACTGATTTTCTTGTAATTAAGTTTGATTTTAGTATGTTGAACAAAATAAAGGACATGTGATTGATAACTTTGACACCTTTGGTTGCCATTCCCATTACTCACAGAAAACATATGCGACGTTTGGTCTTAAGGTATCCGAACACGTTGAAAATGACCAAATTCAGTCAAGACAGATATTTTTGTTTTTTTTTATTTTATTGAATAGAGCTATCTTTTGACTTTACGAAATATACTTTATTTTGTTTCTACACGACCTAGAGGTCAAGTTACAATCAATTTTATAAAGTTAGGGAAACCAGAAGTGGGTTTTTTATCTACCAAAAGTGGGCATTTAAATTACTCAAAATCTATCATGGTGAGTCTGATAACTCAAAATATTACGAATGTACTTCTATAAAACTTTTTGAACCTGATATTTACGTATTTTCTAGAGAATGTACTAAAATATTTCTTATTGTATGAATACTTTTCAAGTTATGGCTTGTTATTTAAATAATGGTCTCATAAAAAATGTAATATTTCTTATAATGTTTACTCAATCAGCTCTAAAGTTTTCAAATTTTAATAAAACATTAAAATTTTAGTACATTTTCTAGATAAATGCATCTAGTTTCCTTTCGTAATACTTTTACTAATATATATTTATTACTTTTTTCTCTAACTGCTTTGAAGTTTTTCCAAAATATTGCTAAAATTTCACTTATAATTGTGATTTTTGTAACATTTAGGTAATTTATTTTAAATTTTGATAGTTAAATAGTAATATTTATTGGTATTGAGTCCTAAAAGAGCATTTAGAATGTTTTAGTATGCTATTTTGTTAAAAAGTACTCCGAACGTGTTCGGATACAATAAATCTTTTGCTTTCATTTCTGCTTTTTGAGACGAAAAATCGTTTTGAATCGTTTGTTAAGCAATAAATATAAACAAATTTATATGTATTCAAAATTTAACTTACACCGATTTACATATGTGTAGCATTTTGCAAAACTGTTGCAAATTCTTGTTCCAAAACGTAAAATTCTTTGAGGTAATCATGCCCGGCAGCCACGAGAAATTTCTTATTCATCTTAAAAGAGTGTAATTCCAGATACTAAATTTTTCATGCATTTATGTTTGTTTTTTCTTCCGTCTTACATAGAAAGCAATCAGCAAGGAGGTGTTGATCCAATTTACCAACTTCTCAAACAGGCTGGCGATTTAGGTGGTGCTCCTAAAAAAGAACGAGGAGACAAAGATTATTCTCTTTGCGCTTCGCCAAGAGACCAGGGCAGTAACAGCTCCAGCCTCACCTCACTGCAACAGCAACGCTGGACAAGGTCCAATGCATCCTCTTCTGCCTCGTCGTCCTCCTCTTACCTCCTCACTGTGTCCAGCAGTCAGGGTGACCACGCTTCCACGTCAGGTGAATAACTATCTTGATAAAACAGGAAACGACAAATTGTTGCTAATGCTGTTACATGATTTGAAGTTGAACAATTTATTCTTCCCTTATTGTGTTGATAGTACTAATGTACTGAAGTACTAAGTGTTTTTAGTACGTTATATATTATATATATATATATATATAAATTACAAAAAAAGAAAAATGTTTAGTGCTGATTCGAGGAAGAAAAAAAGAAACTGTTTTTTTTCCCCGTACGATATTTATTAATTCAATTACATTGGAGCTCTCGTTATACATACATATATATATATATTTCTTTTACCTTAAAAATACCCTCCTAAATATTTTCCCTTTTTGTTTAACATTCCTTTTAGTTTTCCCCAAAAGAAATTGCATCCATAGTTCTAAATTAAAATGTTTTAGTGAATTGTGAAATAAATAATTATAACTCAGACAGGATTTAAATCATGTTTTATTTTGAAATATTATCACGTATAGAGTTAAAAAAAATCATTGCTGAAGTGTATATTAGATGAGCTTAAATAAATGCAAGCTCATAAAAGACAAGTATAAAAAAATCGTTATGTGGCTTCTACATGTTTCCCTGCGCTATTAAATATGAATTATTTATGAAAATTCACTGGCTTATAAAGTTAGAATAATTATGTTAATTGTTAGTTTTGTCTAAAAAAGTATTAAGTGTGTAATTGCATTGTGCAGTGTTTTTGTGATGCCGCAAGTAAAAAAAATGTTAAGAAAACTACAACCTTACTTTAAACAGCGTATGCGAATAATTTAATTACATTATTAGATTATTATATATGATAATTTAATTAATGGTTAATTATTGTTAATTTAATTAATTTGTTTAAAATATTTTAGAAGTTTATTGTGTTGTTTGTAAGCTCTAAACTCTCAAAAAAAAGCTTATATTAAAAGAAAATGAAATCTTTAAACGTTGCTGATTATACCGCTACTCAAAATAAAAACACAGAAAAAAGTGGTAAAACTTTTATTTATTTTATATCTCCACCCCAGGAAAAAACTTTTGAAGTTTCTTTCAGATTATAATATACAAATTCGATTTTTAATGTGTAAACTTTTGGTAATTTTTAAAAATACATAGAGGGTATCAGAGAAAGTTATGAACATTACTAAAAATATTCTTTTTGCAAAAAACAGCTTAATATTTTCAATTCTTAAATCGAGCATATCATTGTAATTATTCTCATATTATTTACATAATTTTTCTTCATGATTGTCAGAAATATAATTATTTTTATATAGAAAAACGAATAATTTTCTAACATTAAAAAGAAGTCTTAAAAATATTTAGAGACATAATGTCTTAATATATTTTTATTAAATTGACTAAGTTGTAAAATGATAAAAATCACGGCTGTACATTAAAATTAATTTGTTAAAAATTAATTTAATTATTACGTTTTTGAAACAAATATTCCTTAAAAATACAGTTTTTGTATCAGGAAATATGCAACACTTTTTAATATAAGTGTTTTCCTGTATTTCGTTTTAAAGAATTAATTTTTAAAAATATTAATAATTCCATTAATTTTATTACGTCTTTGATTCTGAAATGATATAAATTTTAATATTTTTACTTCTAAAAAACTGACAATCAGTAAAGAAAAAAGAAGTATTTTATTAGAAAGCTAAGTCACTTGTTGATCAAAGAGGCACTGTATAAAAACAAATATATGATGTTTCAAAATAAATATCTATTTTAGACAAATAGAAGGATCATAAATGGTATGTTTTGAGAGTAACATATATGTGTGAATAGATCCTAGTAATTTTACAAACCGCCCCAAAGTTCTTTCGTCGTTCATTTTTTTAAAGTTATATGTGTTTATTCTGTTAAAAATGTCCTATATGTGCTTTTTGTCCTATATGTGTACTGTCATGATTTCATATTAATAAACTTCTATTCCTGCTTCTTGTATCCTCTGTCTGCTCTCTCTTTCTTCTACTATATCCTGCACCAACTTTATATCGCTCTTGCACTGTCTTTCTCCAGCTCAAACCTTTCTTTCCAGAAACTTACCCCGCACAAATCTGTTGAATTTTTTAACATAACTGCATTCTTGTTAAATGTTATCAAATTGAGTATAGGAGATGATGCTACATACCCCTATTTTTGTCTGCGTGGGTTGTTTTTTTTTTGTCTCACAATATCTTTTTATTTACAATGCTGCATATATATACAGTCCAGTCACATTAATGTGACCACCTGCCAAAATAACCAGCAAAGCACACTGCTGTGAGACGTACAGAAAGATTCCTGAAGGTGTTCACTGGGATGTTAAGCCATGCCAACTCCAGTGCCATGGCCAGCTGCTCTAAAAAACGTGGGTGAGGATTTATGGCGCGAACAACCCGATCTAGATGGCCCCACAGATTCTTGATTGGGTTAGGTAAGTTTGCTGACCAGGGAAGAACTGTAAGCAAATCCTGGTGCTCTTCGAAACACATACATACTCTGCCAGTTGTATGACGCTTCGCATTATTCTGCTGGTAGAAGCCCTCATCCTGAGGAAAAACAATGCACATATCGGGGTGGACCTGTGGTCCACGAGGACAGATGCGTACTTTTATTGATCCATCGTGCCTTCCACGATTATGAGTGAACCCATAAAATGCCAGGAAAATATTTCTCAGACCATAATGCTCCCGCCTCCAGTTTGGGCCGTTCCGACAATGGCTGCAGGGTATTTGCTTTCAGAAGTTTCACGCCATATACGCCAACGTCTATCTGCCAGATTGAGCATAAAACGTAATTAATCGGAAAACGCTACCTGTCACAGTTCACAGTGGACGCCCAGTTGCGGTGCTGGCATACAAATTCCAGTCTTCGTTGCCAATGAACAGCAGTCAGCATGGTTGCATGAACCAAGCGTCTTCTTCGGAGGCCCAGTTGCAGCAACGTTCGCTGAACAGTAGTTTGGGAGACACTATTGGTAGCCCCTTGGTTCATCTGGGTGGTCAGTTGCTCAACGGTAGCACGTCTATTCACTCGAACGCATTTCTGCAGCCATCATTCACCTCTGTCATTTATGGCTTGTGGTACATCACGTTTGTCACGATTTTGAACAGTCCCATTTTGCCATGCACGGTATACTTTTACCACGGTAGCACGTGAACAGTTCATAAACTTTGCCGTTTCAAAAATGCTTCCACCCTTGACCCAAAAGCAAATTATCATGCCCTTTTGGACGTCGGATAAATCTCTCCATTTCTGCATTACGCCAACGATTGCAAAGTTTTTCGAAGCCATCACATACCCTTTATATACGCTCAATTGCCACCTGCCTTCTGTGATTGGTTATTTAAAGTTGTCGTCTAAAGTACATGGTGGTAACATTAATGGGACTGGACTGTGTATGTATATATATAAATATATATATTAATAAATGCCTCACTATAGCAATACGATGGGATTTCGATAATTGACTTGAAAGATATTTTACCTGTTACTTTCTTTTTTGGAATTTAATCATATTTCGTTTAATCCCCTTATTCTAGAGTTAGTGTAGAGAAGAAGTGACTTATTCATACAGAATATACACTGAAGTCTGAAACGGTTATTTTTTTCAACATCCGTATATTTCCTTGTATGAGTCTCATATAAGCCAAGAAGTTTGAAACCTTCTTTAAAGTTAGGTCTGCTTATATATAGATCCGCCAATGTTGGAAAAACATTATTTAGGAAAAACACTTTTTCCCGTTTAGGACTATGATCCCATATGTGATCATTTCAGGGAATCATGTATGAGATTGCGTTTTCCCCATTCTGAGGTCCGTGATCACACAGATGTGATCTTAATTTGGAACGTTTGGAATTTGGAATGATAATAAAATATATATTTGTGTAAAGTAATGGTTTTACTTGAATTTTTAAATGAAGTTAGGCTTAACAGGGACAATTGCCTGGTCCTGAAGGGACTATAAAAGGATTCCGTTAGTATGGACAAGTTATTTCAATTTTTTAACTTATTGGGTAGTTTGAATGGAATTTTTATGCTAAAAAGGGGGGGGGGAGTCACACAAACTCTTCAAATTTTTCGCAAAGTTCTTAAAATTGACATTATTTATTGATATATATGAATGCATGTGTTTATCACATGCGACGAAATTTCCTCCAGGGCATAAAACATAGGTCGACAATTACCCGCCGTGTATGTATTTTTCATGCCCATTTTTAAACAAAAAAAAATGACCCAGAAAGTAAGACTAGGGCAGATAAGAACAGGGGGTGGCAATCTTTTAACAGTGGCGTGCCAAACCAATCTACCAATAGGATTCAGCGTGCCACACAGTAGGACATTTTTGAGACAATTCGATTCCCGCGATAATGCACGCTGAGAGAGTTGAGGTCAATAACAGCATAAAATATAACTATTTCTTCATAAAAGTAAAAAAATTAAAATTGTACATATATTATGTTTTTAAAAACATATTTATTAAAATGAAAAACAGACAACATAGAATATAAGTACTTCCCTTCATTAAAATTAGATTAAAAAAAAATTTTAAGCGAACCTAGAGTTTGCACCGCTCTATGTTCATATCACAAAATTAGGAGTATAATGTGTGACCTTCAATTTAACACGATTCTGAGCATTCAGTTGTTCAACTATTTCTTAAACTCGAAATATTTTTCATATGAGGAAAGATTTTTTGCTTAGATATGTAGAACCAAAAGCGAGAAACAGAGTACGTGCAATTTTTGCTCTTCAAGCAATTATATCTCTCCACCAATGACATTCAATACATTACAAAATAGCTGTAAGTTTATCTTTTAGATATTTTGTAATTCTCTATAAATGTCATAATTCTGAAGATGTTTGTCAAATAACGTCCTTTACAACTTCCATCTATTCAAACTTGTAGAGTAGTGCAGAGTGTCACTGAGCATCGTACCGCGAGCCGTAGGTTACCGACCCCTGGTGTAGAAGATAACAAAATAATGGAAAAATGCGTTAGCTCAGATAGGATTAACAGAAATAAAGCTATAGTTTTTGACACTTTACCTTGCATCAATTTTTTGGAAAGTATATCCCCCGTTTTAGCCACTTGGCAATATATTTGAAAACTACATGATTTTTTTTTTCCAATTTTGCTTATATACGGATTTTGAATTTTGGATGGATTTTTGAAGAAAAAATCATCTTATACACGGATCAGCTTATATTCAAAAATATACGGTGCTTCATTTCTCAAAGCTCTCTGTTTGAGGGAAGAAATAACTGTAAATCTTAAATTAAATTGAATGGAATACTTAAGCAATTTTAATGGTTGAAACTAATTAACTAGCGAATTCAAGAATCATCTTTTGTCTCAAGTCATCGTTATCAAAACAATATTTTTTTAGAATGTAGAACAGTTTTAACTATCGGTCAGTTGTTTCCAAGAAGGTCTTTAAGGAGGAATAAAGAGAATACTGTTCCCTTCAATTCTTCGTAACATTTGCATAACTCATTTTAAGAATGCGCGTGAGTTCTTTCACATACTTACAAAATGAAATGAATAGAAATAAGAAAGAATTTCATAATTTTCCAAGCTTCCGTATTCCTCAACTTTCAGGTAAGTTGAATCTAATGTGAGAAAAGTTTTTATTATCTCTCAGAAGGTATAGTAGATCAGAATAAGCTTCGAATACGCCTCCTACTAAAACAGATACTAAACCAATAATTATTCCACACTGAGAAGAAATTCCGAAGTAAAAATAATAGAATGCAGTAATGAGTTATTGAGCAAATGTTTATAGATATGAAAATACACCATCACGATTAGTCATTTCCTTATAATTCACATGATTTATTTCATTTATTGAAAAATATTATGATTTCAGTTTACCATAAAAGAACATTTTAATTCAATAACCGTTTCAAATATTCCATTTTTTTTGTACAAATATACTGTTAAATATTTTACAAAAATGCGGCCAGAATACGTTATTTTTCAATTCGCTGAAGCTTCATCTTTGTACCATAATGAAACATCTGGAAAGTTATGGTTTTAGACTTGATGTATAAAAATAAATAATGCAGAAGGTTGCATAAGGAATATTGAAAGGATGTTGACGTTTGCTAAATCTTAGGAGCATGGCGTGGAATTTTAAAGGGTCAGTAAAGCTCTTGGCGTATTTCTCGTCACCTGAGAACAAAATTACAATATCTATCACCAATAATCCATCAAGAGGCAACACTATTTAACGATAAGGGAAAGTTTCATAAATTTCAATTTCTAAATTGACTAAATAATAAATAAAATATACATGTGTTAATGGTAGTATAAATTTTTTCAGGATCATCTCCTATTCTTAATTAATGTATATATAATATAATTCAAGTTAAATTAATTTATCTTAAAAATACCTCAACTACACTAAAAAACCATTTCATGCTTTTAATATTGTTTGAAATGAAATATATATTTCATATAAAAGAATATATTTCCATTAAATGCTCTAATTTTATTTGAAATTTGGACTTATTTCTCAAATTTTTAAAATAAAATGTTTATCATAGAGTCTTTTTTTTGAATGATGACAAGAATAGTAACTTGCATAAACCAGTTTATAAAATATTCGATTTAAAAATCGAATATAGATTTAGAACATTTAAAATGCGTATGCTACATATTATTGTCCGTAGATAAGTTTCAGTATTTTTTTAAATATATTTTAATATGATGCAAAAAACCTATCTGATTTTTATCTTACTGTCGTTTTGAATAAATTCTAGTTATTTTATAAGGATGTTAAAATATATTTATAAAAATAATCTTAAAATGTATTTATAAAAAGTAATGTTAAAATATATTCATAAAATATATGTATAAAACAGTTTTTTTTATTTATATTTATTTTTGTTATTTTACAATCTTAATTAATAGTAAGAGTTCTCATGTTCGGAAGAACAAAATAGCTTAATCCTTTGGACATAAAAAATAATAGATGCATTAATAATACTAATTGTATCGATCCGAGAATATTTAAAATAATGTTTTAAAATAAAAGTAGTTAAAAATATTTACTTTAATAATATATCATTAATCACAGCAGTTTGTAATTTTTATTTTTGAAGCCGATGATGGACTTTTTTTTTTATCTATGTAACTGCTATAAACTAATATAAAGTAAATTCTATGAACACCATTTTTATCGGTATTCGACAAAAGTTTTATTTAAATTGCATAAAAACAAACTTTTTTTTAGTTTTCCATATTTATTTTAATCTTTTATTTGAGTAATAATTTTAAAAAAGCTTCTCATAAATTAAAACGTAAATACTTTCATATGATATAATCCATAAAAACAAGATTTATGTTATGAAAAACAAGGTCGTAATTGATAAACTTTTACCATATATGAATACTAAAATATCTGTATCAAATCTTCGATTAATAAGGTTAAGAAATATTTCCAAAATTATTATTAGCGACCTAATTTTAGAGCATTGAAGATAAAGTTACTCAAGCAAAAATATTGTTGTGAATAAACGTATTTTTAAAAATTAATCTTTTCAACTTTAAAAGGTATGAATTACTCTTACATGGTATACTTTCTCGCATTTATTTTAAAAGCTCCGATAAAGTTTTTCAGATGTGAATTCTGTATCTATAATTGACAAAGTGGAGTTTTAACTTTAATTTATTAAGTGTAAAAATAATTTTGCAATGAGAATTTTATCTGCTAAAAATATAATCTCTGTTTCAGTTGGAAAATGATATTACTTAATAATGTTATATGCAAGTGGTAAAAAGTATTAAGTGTAAAAATATACATATTTTTTCTATGCATATTTTTCTTATGATGGAGAAAAACTTACGAAAATATCTTTTAAACAAATTAAAGTAGGAAATTTCAGCAATACTTTTTAGAATTATTCTTTTTATAAAATGGAAATAAGTTTGAATAAATCCTTGGGGGGAGGGGTGCAGTAATGGTTTAATTTCAACAGCTCTTGTATAAATAAATTTTAAGTGTGTATCAAGGAGAAACTAGAAAAATTAGCAACTATCATAAAATTCCTTCAGATGTAATTTTCTTTTTATGAAATAGCTTTTTTTTTAAAAAAAAAATGAATTTCCTTTATATAAACGTTTGTATGTATTTTATTTTTAATAAAATAGATACAAACATTTATTCTGAAAAAAATTGTATCAATAATGTTTTAGAAATTCAATTCTTGACCAAGGAAAGCTTTTGAGCCTTAATTCAAAAATAAAAGATATTTAAAAATCTGAAAAAAATTCATAATGTTATTATTGAACTTCAATAAAATTTCCATTGAATTTCATGAAAAAAACAGAGATACAATATCCTTAAATACCCACTTCATCTAAAATTTTTAATGGTAAATTATAATTTTATTATATTGTTAAATGATTGCAAAAAAAAAAGAATAGTGTTGTACTTACATTAGGTATTTATCTTGTGGCGTTATCAATTTAGAAATTAATATATATTTATATTCCATTTCTCCGTAGAATTTGTATGAATTTTTAAATTTTCTTTCAAGATTCAATTAACTTTCTCAATATACATATGTTCTGTAAATTTTATACGTTTAAAAAAAACTCATCAATCTCTTAGCATTTTTTTTTTTTTTTTGTTGTATACATGAAATTTTTTTTCTCTTTAACATGGTTTAAAATAACTAACAATAAAAATAACCGATAAAAAATCAAAGCGAAACGGGCGACGAGATGCTTATAAAAAATACCTTTCTTGTTTGAGAAATTCAAGATTCCACTTTTAATACTACATGATTCAGTCAATCATTATTGTAATTATCTAGTATATCAGTCGGTTCGTAACTTCGAGAACCAAAGCTTTCTAGCTCAAACGATTTTTTCTTAAAAGTATTATTCTCATTATAATGGAATTAACTCGTTATTCAGTACAAAAGAATACTCCACTTCACGGGCAAAAAAATTATTTCACCTAATTCTTTACTCCTTCTTTGAAAGAAGGGTCCAATCCCTATGTAATTGCAGCCTCTGTTTAAGAAAAATGGCAAGCCGATTAAAAATTCTGATATTTAATTTATTGTTACATATCAATACAACAAAATTTTCATAAATTTTGCATTGATGGATTTACTGTGCAATGATAAAATATTCATGTCTTAGAAAGGAATATATTTAAAGACAGTATGCAGCTTTAATGAATAGACTTTCTTAATTAATTTTACATTTCCTCTGTGTTTATTTTGAGAAATAAATTTGCTTAGTCGTATTCATTCCGTACTTTCAGATGTTTATTCTTAAGCCATCTGCCAAAATAGCATATTTTTATTATTCTCTACAGTCTGCAGAGTCATCTGGAAAATCGCTTTAAGCTTATTAACTAACCATTTAGATTTTCTGAGAAAAAATGGGATGGTTCTCCTTTTCTCTGAGGACACATAAAAGATACTGTTCGGATTCCATGATCCATATTTTCAGAACATTAAATGTATACCAAACTCAGAATACTTAAGTTTTCACAAAGTTTGTAGGTGGAATTTTATGGATAATTTAAACATTAAGCACCTAACGAGAGAAACCCGTATTAAATGTTTAAATAGCCTCCTAAGTTTATACATACAGTACGCCAGAAGTATAAGCTATATCAGATATTTCAATATTTTGACAAATATTTGAACTAGTTTTGTAATAAAATTTCTTTTAAATCGTTATTTATTTATAAATATACTAGATTCTTTTTTGAAGTACGGTATTTTTAAATCCGAGGAATAATTTGCAATTGCTCTGTATTTTTAAAATTCAAAAGTTCAATCAATGTGTTAAATGTCTTTTACTACAAAAAATATCCAAATATTTGTGAAAATCTCTTTCTTTTTTAAGTTCTCTTCATAAAAGAACAAAACATATTACAAGAATATTTTTATTTGATATAAATAAGAAAAATTTGAATGAATTACATTTTATAATAATCTGTACTGTCGTTTTCATTGAAAAAAAAAGAAATAAAATAATTTTTAATAGATAATCATTTGAAAAAAATAAAATATAATTATAATTATAAGAAGATTATTAAAAATAGTTTTAGTAAAGTTATTAGGATTTTCATATCCATAAGTAAAATGAATTAAAGAGTTTTTTTTTATTTTTAATTCTTTTCATTTCTAATTAGTTATTCTGAATTCAATTCTAAGTATATACCCACATTATTCTTTCAGAAAAGTATTTAATATTTTTAAAATCATTTCTTAAATATTACTAATTATTGTTAAGACTTTACAGCTTGAAATCAACAATATTCGAAAAAAATAAATTTACATAAACATACAAATGATCTAAGTAGAGGAGAATAAAATAATTTCTTCTCTAAAATCAATTTCTTCATTCTAAAAATTGATCAGTCATACTTACAATACTCAAACAATAGCAAAACGATGTAGTATTTATAAAACTGTAACAAAATGTATAGCGTTAATACTATTTTGTAATTTTAAAAAAATACCTAGAAGGATTTTTTTTTAATTAAAAAAAGGACTAGTTAGCTCTATATAAAAACTTTTTGCTGGTAATCATTACTTTAATTTCATAACCGCATTACTGTTAGAAAATTTGAGCAACGTGCAGGAAAAAAATAAGATAATTTAATTCTATTAAAAAGATAAAGTTATAAAATAATCCCAAACTTGAACATTATAACATATATTAAATATTAAAAGTTATCGAGATTAAATAGTTGCGAACAATATATTATAAGTATATGAACTACAACATTATTAGTAATGATTATTAACTCTGGTGCACGACAAATGTCTAGTAATGCTGCGGCATAGTGCAATAAATATTATTAGCAGATAAATTGTTATAATTCCCCAAAGATTAAATATTACTGTAACTATCTCAATATTATTATAATTAAATAACTCGGTGAAAAGCTAATGCTTATAGCACAGGAAAAGAGTAATTGACCATAGAATTTCATGGAACCCTTAATGAATCTCATCATGTAAATGACAGACTAACATATCAAAACTAAAAACTGGAAATTATATAAAGTGCCTTCTTTGTTGAAAAATCGAAACAATATTATTTTGTTTACCAGAAGACATGTCCAATCTCAATCCTTAAAAAATATATTTATTGAGTGGGTTTTTAATATCATACTAATTTTTATTTTTGGAATTTTTTTTTTCATTTCAGAATATTTATATTTATTTTTGAAATGTTTAGCCTTGTATCTACTTATTCAACAGTTTTTAAAATTTTAAAAAGAGCATTTTTAAATATCATAGATTCAGAAATTAAGTGTTATTCTTTCTCTTTGTTTATATCGGAAATCATTGCATGAAACATTTTTCTTGACTGCAATAATGAGAAAGACTAATAATGTAATGAATAATTTTATTAATGTATATAACTAAACGTTAAAAGTAATGAAAAATATTCTAAATATTGAATAATAAATAATAATCAAAATTTATATAGAATATTAAATATCATTTTACCGGACCAATTATATTTTTATTTACACGAATCGCCCAATTATTCATTTATATGAAACACAAACTGACTGAAATGATATTTTATCTATACTACTTTAATATTTTTCAATTAAACTATTATATTACAACACATAATAATTGTATAGCTATCCACGGTCACCATCAGAAAAAAAAACAAATAAAAATTCTAACTATACACTGTCTACCAAGAAATAATAAGACATCTCGGACAGAGAGGGAACGGGATTCTTACTCCCCATCTATAGTTGGAGGATCCTCCTTGAGCGGCAGTTACAGCAATAGTACTCTGGGGCACATTTTCAACAATCGCTAAACGATGTCATTCGGTATTTTCTTCTACTTGTCTTGGAGAAGACAGTTCATTTCACTTACCGATTTTGAACGGCTGGAGCACCCTTTCATTCAACATTCCGACTCGTTCCATAAGTGATTGAAAGGCTAAACGTCCGGACCTTGGGCCTTCAGTTGCTAAACCTCATCGTCATTAGTTCAGGACATAATATACTTAGAAACAGGGCAACTGAAATTGTCATCCTGAAAGCAGCATCGGTACATCCCTCAAAATTGCTACAACGCAGGAAGGGTATGGTTCTTCACAATGGAGCAGTAAATCTTGACATTAAATATGTCAGGTATAGCGACCATGGATTCCAGATCATACAAATGAGAATAACCTCCGAGCATAACGCCAACACCTCTGAATTTAATTGTTAACACAGCATATTCCAACAGGAGGTGTCTCCAGGCAAATACGAAACTAAGATCTTGCCCTTTGATCGGAGAAGGGGAGCCTTGATTCGTTACTCCCCAGAGCCTGTTTTCATTGTTCTACTGTCCATTGCCACCTGGCGTTTCACGAAGTTAGCCGAGTCAAGCTGTTGTTCTCTGGATAAGAGGCACGACCATGATAACCGAGCAATAAATATGCTTTTTTATGAATGGTATTCAGTGAAACAACAGGCGTAGATGTTTGTTGAAACTGCTCGTGGATATGTGTTATTTACAGTGGCGTAACGGAGAATATTAGGGTCTCCCTGCAAAGTCAGGCTTTGGGCACCCTAAAATCCTGCCCCCTCCCACTTTGATATGGGGTTGAGGGAGCTGCGTTACGCCACTGACCATTGGGGGAGTGTGGTTCTTCCAGAAAGTTCTGGACAGCATTCTTCGGTCTGGAACGTTCATTACGGAGGTCTGTCGTGTCGGGCCACATTCCGACAGTCACCATTCACCTTCCATTTGTGAATCATGCCGGCCATTATCGACTTACGGTATTTCAGCTCGCTTATAGAGTCATGTAGGCTTTGACTATTCTTGTGATAATCGACCACGAGTGTTTTCCAAGTCAGAGAACTCCAAACTACATGCCATATTGCATGCGAATAATAGCAACGTTGTTTATCCCACACTATACTACTAAAGCTAAAAAAGTTCTCGGGATGGTCCGCTACATTCACGCAAGTATTCATTGGTGGAGAAATATCTGTTTCAGAGGTTGACACCACTAATAAGGAAAACACACAGTCGTCTGGAATTCATTTCTTGTACTGAACGTTTACTGCAGATCGTTTCATTCGACAAATTTTTTATTCGTCGGATTTTGCAATGTTGTTTTGCAGCAGCGTGGAAACATCGAATTCTGTGTTTTGATCGAGAAATCACCTACTGAATCACTCGAAATGTTGAAGTAATCATATGGAAACGATTCCAGCACCTTAAGATTTTTACATGTTTCTATTGCTGAGGTGATCCGATATGCGAAGAAGCAACTGAATGTTTTCTCAAAAAATGGATACCAGGAATGTTTTGAACAGTTATACGAACGATGGAACAGATATCCTGGAGGTTTGTATTTTGAATTCCAACAAGATTAAATTATTGTTCTATTATTTAATAATTTGTAATTGAACTAGTCAGGGAACTTTTTGACCCTACCGTATAACAGAAATGTTCATAATGTATTGAAAAACATCAGATATCTCATTTACATAAATGTCCAATTTTTTCTTGGTAGATAATCTAACAAACACTTAACTAATTTTTTATAATATGTTGCAGAAATAAATTGATCAATTTAAACAGTTCGTTAACTTATTCAAAATCCGCTTATAGAGAGCTTAATATTCATAATGTTACTTTTATATCATTTGGAAGTATTGCAGATCGACTTTAAAGGACTCTTAAATTTCTTTACTGTCTTTTTCTTTCAACTGTCAAATAAGTTTTATCTTTGAAAAGGGATTTCTCCCTTCGGACCAATCATTAACCGCTTTTTTCTCCTGTCTTTTGCTGGTTGCAACTTGCGGGAGAAAAGATCCCCGTATACCCTTCCTCATATGAAAGAAATTATTTTTGTTGTTGAGGGACTTTCTGAGTTATACTTGGAGGTTATTTTTTCACTCGTTACTGCAAATGATATACAGCCCATGTTGCATTTAATGTCATGCGGAACAACAGCCTTTGTTTGAGATATTAGGTCTAACTGACGCGTATGCCAAACCGTGTGTATATCTGTTTATGATTTAAGGGAAGTGTCTTAAACTCAATGTGGAATGTATACTCAACTAGTTTTAAAAATATGTTTTTCAGGATATGTTGCAATCTAGTTTTCAACTTTCGAGTCACCTCTTCGAATACAAGCAGATGACCTTGATTTTGATATTTTGCTTTAACTATATAAATATACTGATCCACTGACATCGACTGTGCTACGCGATACACGATTGAACGAGAAAATTGTTTCCTTTTGGACCAGTCATTAGGCGCTTTTACTCTTGCGCTTTGCTGCAGTAGAATCGTGTCACAAATGAATGATTTCACTATGACAAACAATAATAGATATTAATTTTTGAATATTCTGATATCACAATGTGCTTATACTCTTAGCGCTGAGATTTCAAAATTTGTTCGCTTGGAATCCTTACAGGCATTTTAAAATGTTTCTGAAACCAAATTCTGTTCTTATTAATTGTTTGCTATACTGTTGTTTCTTCCTTCCTCAGTGGCTCGACAGCCCAGGGTGGGCCTTGGCCTTCTCAAGAAGCTTTTCCAGGCTAGCCTTCTTCTTCTAGTGTTTTCCAATTCTTAGTTCTCAAAATGCCTGCCCTTTCTTCGTGTGCCAATTGTAGGGCATTGAAGACTTTTTTTAGTTATGCGGTCTTCGTCCATTCTGTCAACGTGACTTGCCCATTTAATTTGTTGTATTTTGATGAAGTTAACGATGAAAGATTCTTTATATGATTGATAGAGCTCGAAGCTTGATCTTCCTCGCCATTTCCATTTTCCTAAATTCCTCCAAAAATAAATCTTAAAATCTTCCTTTCGTAGATACTTATCATGTTCTCATTTGATCGAGGCATGGACCAAGTTTCACATGCATAAGTTAATACTGATCTTAAAAGACTTTTATACATTAGAACCTTTGTTTTTCTTTTGATTAAATTCGATTTCTTATGTTTTCGTATTCCATTAAGACATCTATTAGTCATAGTAATTCTCTTTGAATTTCAGTAGTACAATCGTTTTCCTATTGTTAATTTTCGAACTTAAATAAGTGAAATAGTCAACAACTTCAGAATTAAGCTCTTCAATTTTAAAGTGGGAATTGTTAAAACATGATTTAGTGCAAGGCAAGTATTTGGTCTTATTCTCATTGATTTTCAGTCTCATCTTGAAGGCCTCTTTTTCTAAAGTTAAGAAGGCTTGTCTTAGTTCGGTTGGTGTTCAAACAATGATATTAATGTCACCAGCAAAAGCCAACAACTGTATTGATTTATTAAAGATATACTGTTGTTTATTTTCTAAAACTTTCAAGAGCACTTTTTGCTTTGCTTCAGTTTAGTAATTTAAAGTGGTAGAAATGTAATTCAATATTACTTTTGCTCACTCATGCTCATTAAACAACGAAAACAAGATTTGATTTGACTTTTACAAATAGTTGAATTCAAATGTTCTCAGATTAAAATATAAAGTTAACATGTTACATTAATTAAGACCATAAAAAATTACTTTAATTCAAACGTTGAAAGTTTAAATTACAAGCAATTAAAAGTTTGTAAGACTTACGAACTTTTTTTCGAATTTTGACCTTTCTATCTTACGCTCATTTAAAAAATACATTCATTATAGCCATATAGCACAAGTAAAACAAATCATATCCAAAACATTTTAAACGATAACCTGTCAAATGCCTTAAATAAAAAAAAACACATCCAAGTGAGAGGAAAGCATTTTTACATTCAAAAATAGTTTTGCTCTTAGGTACTGAGTTTTGAGCAACAATGAATATTACTTAAATATTTTTCACTTTATTATAGGTTAAACCAAATATCTCGGAATGATTATGAGTCTTTAAAAGAATACAATGAGTCCCAAATGCAATTAATGTAGTTCAAAACATTACTTGAAAAAGACTCTCTGGTCACCTATATAAGCTGTTAGTAAATGTATATATATATATCTTTCAAAAGAATTATGCTATAACTGTAAGGTAATTTAATAAACAAGATTTCTCCCCAGTCATTGTCATTAAAAAGCATAAAATTCAAATTCGGGCAATAAAATGGGGTATGAATACTGAAATTAAACTTCTCATTCCGAGGTTTATGTTTTTTATGTCTTAGACTATCCAATTAGGTACATTAACTGTTTTATGAAAGTTCCACGTTTTAATTAATATTTTCACTAGATACTTGCGCAAACATTGATGTATGGGAAAGATTCTATTTGAATTTGATGAAATAGAGTTTTCTTTTTAAGTTTCCTCGCAAGAGAAAATTAAAAAGAAAAGATCCTCGAAGAGAAAAAGAAATAAATTATTAAAACGTTAATTAAAATATATTCATAGAGATAGATCACTTTCATTTCTGAAATTTTAAAAATCTACCTATTTCAAATAAATTTTCAAAATTTAATTGGTAAGGTAGAAAATAAAGGTCTAAAAATAAAGCATATCCGTAGCGAATAAATACTGGAACTATAAAAAGGTGAACTTCTTACATATTGTTATATATATATTCTCATTAAATTATCAAATTATTCTTTGCTATATAAGCAATTAAAAAAATTCTTATACTTTTCTTTTAAAACTGAAGTGGCATGCTTATCCGGAGGACAGAACCCGGGACCTTTGGATCCGAAACCGAGTAACTTAACCACTACACCAAAATGATCACCATGGTGCGGAGGTTGTTACTGGCTTATATAGGCTTTATCACTACACACTCCCCTACCAGAGAGTTGGTTAAGCGAACGAACGATATAGTTGTTAATTGGAGCATTCAGTTTCTTGTGTGTTGGATGAGTTGCGTCATGTTTATTTGACGATTTTTTTTTCCCTTGGTTGCTCTCTTTTTTGCGGGTAGATGACGCTACGACAGATCAGTAGAAGTTTCGCTTTTTTCTTAGTTAAGCTAGGGTCACCAAATGAAGTGGCGCACTTATCCGGTAGGACAGAACCCGGGACCTTTGGATCCGAAACCGAGTAACTTAACCACTACACCAAAATGATCACCGTGGTGCGAAGGTTGTTACTGGCTTTTATAGACTATGTCACTACAAAGCAATTCAAAATTATACTGAAATATGAAATAATTGTTTTAAAGTTATTGTGTGTTTTTTCAACCCCCAAATTATAAGGTACAAAATTTTACCTTGTTTTTCAAATTAGAACTATAATAAATCCTTGTTATTCAAAGCACATTTGATCTGCACAAAATTTTTATGTAATTAATATAATAAAATTTTGTGCTGAAGATTTTTTCAAAATTTTTTTTTCAAAAAGTTAGGATGGTAAAGCAAACTTGCAGGTAGTTGAAATGACGCATTAATCGCAAAAAGTAATATGGGCGTCTTCTTGCTTGTTTTCATTTTTGTAAGCGAGCAGCATTAGAATGACTATACAATTTCAAGTTCATTAAAAAATGAATAAAACAATCTAAACTTAATCGAAATTCATTTCAGAATATCAACTATGTTAATAAATATAGGGGGATTGTAAATTATAGCATGCCGGCGTATTTGACGCATTTTAACATGCAGATGCCTATATCTGAAGAAGCCTTGCAGTTCAGTGGGAGATTAGAACAGCTCTGTTAAACTGAAAATAATAATTAATAATTTTCATGAAAATCATAGATATTTTAGTCTCTTATCATTCTTGAAAGGTAAAAATGTAGGTTAACAAATATTTTTTTAATTAATAATTGATTTAATCACCTAAAAAGTTGAACTAAAATTTTTCTAATCATCTATATAGCAGGAAAATCAATACATATCTGTATAAAAATGCGAATCATGCTAAAACTTAATTAAATCTAAATGAAAACTTGTACTTTAAATCGATCTTATCAATCTTCTGTTATAAGCTATTTTATAATAGTATTCATATTTTTTTCAGAATAAATCTCAAAATGTAGTTATTTTAAGAAACAAGAACTTTTATATAGAAAGGTATATCATCTTCAATCAATAAGAAAATAATGAATTAAGAAAATGAAATAAAACACAGAGCAGAGAGAACCAACTGAAAAGAAAACCATTAAGAGGACTTCCGATGATACTCCCAGGAAATAAATTAGGATTACTTTGCCGAAGAAGAAAGGCGGAAATCTAATCTTGTGCACTTACTAAATTGTATGATATCAGAAATGACATACCTAATACATTGCTTATTTATTTTGGCATCTCAAGAACTATTTATTTTGTGGTAGAATGGTTCTCACGTCGACTTATTCATTGTTATGTTTTATGACTCTATTGGAAATGAGTCTATATTCTGGAAAACCTATGACTGATGAGGCATGGATAGTAAAATGTATAATTTATAATTTATTCCTGTCATTGCTAAAAAAAGTAATTTTTTTCATAATTATGATCGTTGTATGTATATATAATCCTACTTTTTTTTCAAAATACAACAGACCTCAAAGTAAACCCATTATCTTGAAACTTCGTAATCATGCTTGCAAATTAACAAATTTTCAAGGTCAGTAAATATTAACTTTAATTAAGAAGCCTCTTCTTACAGCGGAACAAGCATTGTATGAAACCTGCAACACACAATTTACGCTTGGTTTATCTTCTCTCGTTGTCTGCGTTGCAATTCTCTGGATCCATAAATATCCAGGATCAATATTGTCGAAGACCTTATAGCCTATTGGATGTTGTCGCATTGTTGGAGTGGTCATATGGCTGTCATACCGGGCAATAAGCCGCTAATTGCATAGCTGGTGTGCTAATGTGTTAGTAACGATGGATGCCGAAAGGAACTCATCACTGAATAAAGGTTCTGGAAGTTTAAGTTGTACGAATGTGAGTCAAGACCGCATGATTTTTTTTACAGTTTCGAACCCCTCTGACGTCAATGTCCGCTATCTTACGTATTCACCAGTCTTTTCCATACCATATTCCATATACTATTTGGCTATGGTGGAGATATCCTAACGAATTTTAAGTCTCTACTTTTTCTTTTCAATATACAATTAAACCCACAACATCAGCAATATCTAGAGGGGTGTCGTACCTTATCATCATAGTTGCTTGCACGTTATTATCACGTATTGCATATCAATGTGCGTTAATTCTGCTTCAGCCTTAGAGCAGATTATAATCAGATCCATTTGCAGAGGAGCCAAGAACAATTATCCTAAACTGCCTTTATTTTACAAAGGCATATAGCTATTAGTCCTGATGTGATGATCTGAAGTGCTATTTCTCATGATTGCAAGTCACTTCCTACATAGAATTTTATCTGTTTATGATATATTGATAACATCCTGTGGCCAGTTTCGTTATCTTTCATAGCACCTCATCCTGAAACCATTTTCCAAAACGATAAAGCCGGGTTCTACATGGCTTGCGTATATTTGAACAGCTTTTGTGCAGTTAGAAAACTTCTGTGGCCAGTAAGACATCAGATTAAGGCATTAATAAATGCCATTGATTTAAAACAATAATTAATGGCAAAGCGATGATATAAGAAATCTTTATCACTCCTTACTTCGACATGTATAAGCACATGAGAGAGCGCATGCATAAGCACATGCTTCAAGAGAGGTTTTCTCCAATTACTGGTTTTAACATTCAATATTCAATTGCTAGCTACAGATGAGGCTTACGGTTTAGCATGTTCAATCGTTTTATTATCCGTGTAAAGGCTAATCATACATTTAATCTCAATAAAACCAATCATGATGCTTGGGGGGAAGGAGAGTGTAAAAAGTGTATATATAATTATTATACAGACATAAAGCAATTTAAACTGAAGTCATATGCTTTGTAGCTAAACAAGATATTAAAGTGGTAAAGGAATATAGTTTAATTTTCTTAGAAAATATTCTAATGTTAATAATTATTTCAATTCATTGCTGGGATTTCTTCAAAGGATTTCTTGAGTCTCATTTACCTAGCACAAGAAATCTTTCTTTTCAACATACATATTAAGTTAATAGAAATTTAGAAGAAAAAGAACGTATTCAAGAAAAATTATTAGTTTTTAGGCTTTACTTACAATACAATTCAAGGCTTTTTGTAACTGTAATGTAGTTTGACAGTATACTTTTCAATGAGAGATGGTGAGGGCTCTATTAATAAAAATCATATTACTGTAGTCTTCATACAAACATTAAAATGCTAACAATTTTCATCGAAACGAATGTACTTAAGTTAATGAGAGGTTTAGCTTAGTGATTAATTTTTACTAATTAAACTTCAGAGTTATGTTAAAACCCATAAGCGTGTGCTTTCTTTTTTTCCCTTCAACTTTTGTATTCTATTATATTATCTTACTTTTTACAATTATTACCACACATTGCTTTTGGTCTATTTTTGAGAAACTGATTGTAATTGTTAACAAATTTCAAATAATTTTGTTCATACACATCAACCTGCAATTTTTTATTTTTTTCAACTATTTATTGAACAAAGTTGTGCTAGTAAGCACATTTTCAATATGATTTGATAATCCATCAAAAAATTTCTGAAGCCATAAAGATGGAAACTCATTTTGAATTAGTATTTCTATTTCTTTTTCAGTCTGGACAAACATTAACTTTTAACCTGCTTTTTGAGCTTTTTATAATTATTTAATTAGTTATACTACTTAGTATTTCTGAAGATTCAGTTAACTGGATTATTTTGTGATGTAAATCCTTTCAACAAATTATCGCTAATGTCAAAAACTACGTGTAGGGTTTAATGGAGGTAATTAAATATTTGGTGGAAATTTTGTAACTCGGTTGTTAAACTCATTCTCGTTAATGTAACAGGTACTCTCGGTTATTTTAAAAGAAACAGTAATTTAATATACAGCTTATAAAAAGACATTTTGATGACATATATTTACAATGTTCACTGATAGGAACAGTAATTATTGTATATTCCGAATGAATTTATCATAGCTTCTTTTTTTATAAACTTTTTATTGTGATACTCAAATACATATGAACCATTAAAATGTTGTCACAGTTTAACTTGCCACAACTTTTCCCTTAGGTGAGAAAGATAGTTTTGAAATATTTTTGTCCTTCATAAAGTGTTCTAGATAAAATTAGCAAATTTTTATTTTTGATCATAGATCATTTAAGCCATTTTTAGTTTATTTAATAAATTTAGGTTCTCTTACATTCATTTAAATATAGACACAATTTTACTTGTTACGCCTAAACATCTGTTCGGGTTTCCAATTTTTACAATTCGTTTTTACGGTTCAAATGCATCCCACTGCAAAAATAAATTAAATCATAACTACGAAACTTACTATGTATGATGTTGTTAATAAGATAAGAAAACAGTAGCAAATTTTGGCAGAAAATTGTTCTATTAAGATGTTACCATGAAAAGAGAACTTAGATTTAATAAGTCACAAAGTCAGATCAACAGCTGAAGGGGACAATATTCCATTAAGTATAAGATCAATTATATTGCCAATAACCATATTCGGTAGGTTCTGCTATAAATGAATCATCGATGAATATTTTAAGTACTTTCCAGACTATTCATGTAAATTAGACCGAGCACAGCTTACAGGGAAAGCATTTTACCACAGAAAAATAGTGCCACTAACTAAAAATATTGTCAACACATCGTGTATGTGAACTGTAAAAACTCCTTTTTCTGTCTGTCTTACTAGAAAAGATCTCTCCTTAGATAAGGTTATAATGGATATAACAAATTCATAATAGGACTACTCATTTGTGCGCCTCCAAGAGTAATACCAACAGTAAAAGAATTTCGAAATTCATTGCTAACAGTAACTTGTCTCTTAACTGACACTGCAACTTATTTGAGATCATCACTGAGGACGTTCTGAAAGATTGGTAATAAATTCTTGAATGGACACCGAGGTTTAATCCGATATCAACGAGACGTAGGTGACTATCATTCTTTGATATCTGTAGAATAACAAACGTGGCAATGGGCAAATTATTGAATTATATTACGTTAAATGCGGTTTTACTGCGAATTACTGAAATTTGTTACTTATTTCTAAATCAGTATCAAATAGAGCTTCTGTAGCAATTACGAATACATGGTTTTGGGACCATTGTTGTCAATATCAAGTAATTAAATTGCTTCTATCAAAATTACAACAGATGTAACGGGTGTTATTTCCCCAAAGGCATAAAATGTGACCTAGCTCAAACTACAACCATTGTCAGTGCTCTCAGTTTTTTATAATTTCTTGCTCTAACATGATATTTCATTTCAAATTACCCATGAGTGTAAATATTAAGACTTGTAAAAGATTTTCACTGCTTTATTTTTATATGTATCGTACTTAAATCCAAATTTCGTGTACATATAGGCACATGCAGAAAATTTTATTGCAGTGTATCAATAGTATTTCTCTTTCTGTATGTATATATATATATATAATAAAACAATAGAATGATGGCTATTAGTAAATTTATCTTAGAATTTATTCTTAAAATCAGAATCTGGAACACATGACATATAAAAGAATAAGTTATAGGACCCAAAAGCAAAATTGTTATGTTTTCTAAAGCTGTCATAGACTTAGTTTATTTCAGCTGAAGATTTTTACGTAACAGTACCAGAAAAATAATGAATGACCTAACCCCCTCCAAAAAAAACCATTGAGTATCATTTAAACCCAGAGCTTACACGTGTATTCGAATAGTATGCTAATATATAAATAAGACAAATTAGAACGTATATTATTTATAAATGGAAATAGTAACGTATAGAAATAAACTTTTATACATAAAATAAACACATATATATTATTATTTTCATGAATTTTCTCTACATTCTAATACATCCTTTCTCAAATTATAGAGGGTCTTAATATTATGTAGCTCTCTTAAATAGAATATATTTCAAAAAAAATTCTAGCATATTTCTTCTTACACTATACAAATATTTTTAATATTATTCCTGTAATTTTAGTTTTTACTTCACATTTTTAGTTTGTAATTATTTTAGTTGAAATAAAGTTCCCCCATACTTATTGGTAATATAAACTAATCAGCCTATTTTTAAGCATTGAATTTGTAATGAAGCATTGAATCGTGCATAATCTAAGCATATCGAATTATTCTTTAATCATGTAACCTTTTTACTAATGATGGACTTAGAACTTCTATCCATTTTATATTCCATATGATTTCGCTCAGTATTGCAAATAGAGAAAGAGAAAGTCGACATTCGATAAAACTGGTTTAACTTCTCTTTTTTTTTATGAAGTGGCTCTCAATCTGTAATGCTTATAACATTGCAGCCTCCTTCTCTCTTTGTTGTTTTTGAAACTTTATTACCTTTTTAATTTTTAGTATTCAAAAAACTCATTTCTCTCTAAAATAGGTACATTAAAATTATCTATATTTTATCCATATATTTCCAAATAATTCTGTGTTCTTATGATAAATTTAGAGCATATTGCTTTCTGTCAATTGTTCATTTACTTTCCTTTTGTAATAACTTAAATTCTTTCCTATTGTTACTTTGTTAAAATTTTGAAAGTTAAGTCATTGCAGAATCTTTTTAAAAAATTATTTAAGTATCTTAAAGTGGTATTTATCGCAATTATTGAATTTCTCCGATTTTCAATAATTATTGTATTTTATTAACGGGGAATTGCTTACAGACATCATTAAAAACTTATTCGTATCTTTAATCATTGATCATGCTGCCTTTTATTGATCTCTTAAAAGAATGCGTTGATTCTCTGCTTTGTCCAACCATATTTCTTAGCTTTATTTGTCCTTTAAAACCATAATTTATTTCTTTGTTTTATTTGTCCCTTAAAACCATAATTTATTTCCTAGCTTTATTTGTCCTTTAAAGCCATAATCTATTTCTTAGCTTTTTTTTTGTTTGTAAAGCCCCCTACAGAGCTTCAGCTGAAAAATTCTATTATTTCTTTTGTTGTAGATTTCTTTGTTTTGAATTTTCTCTTCGTATATTTCTTTTTTTAATCTTTTGATTTTTCAAAAAATATTGTTATTTATCTTTCTATTTAATTTATTTTGTGCAGTTGCTAATTCCCTTGTCTTTGTACTTTTATTATTATTACTTTCCTTTTCTTTTCATACCATCTCTCTATTTTTATGCTAACGACTTAGACAAACCTTTTTAACTTTCTATTAAATTACATTTTTGAACGTCAAATTATTTTCCTAACTACCAAATTATTATTATTTTATATATTTCTATTGTTTACTTCATTTTAAATTATTTTCTTTTAATCAGAAGTAACTGAAAATAAATGAAATTTTTGCCTAAGCAATAAAGAAAATCTATAAATTCTTGGACAATTTTAATATTGCTTCCATTATGAGATGAAATAATTTATAAGATTTATTTAAATTATCGCATTATACGTAATTGACTTTCATAATCACGATACACAACTTGTAAAAAAGTTAATAAACATTAGGAAAATATTAATGAGCTTAGAAATTTCGAAAACGTTGCTTTCAGAAAGTAATGGCAACCGTAATTATATTTTATTAAAACTAGATAAAATTGCACACGCTTAATACAGAAAAAAAATGGGTTTTTTTTTTCAATTTGCTTTTAGAAAAAAATAAAACGAATAAATATTCACCACGTACTTTTTTACATAATGAATGGAAAATATAAAAATAAATTTTACGAACACATTATTTTTATAATGTAAAAATAAAATTGTTAAGGAAAATGAATGCTTTTACGTGGCAAAAAAAACTTGCGTAAATTAGGAAGTGGAATCTAATAAAAAGTGGTACTTCCAATAAATTCAAATATTCTGTGTTTTATTTTTAACCTAATTCAAATACTGTAATTAGAGAAACGTGTAACGCCTAGTAATTCATACATTGTCGTAAGATCGAAAATAAAGATATTTAAAAAATTCTTTTTTACTGAACATGAACCCGAAATACTCTTCTATTTGAAATTCGAGACAATCTTTCCATTTTAAAAATACACAAAGCGAAGCTTTTTAACTGACATATCACCGTCATCTGGCAAAGCAAAAAATACAAAATCGGAAAACCGTTTCAACGATCAATGAAAGTAATGATCTAACGATGGCAGAAATCGATGAAAATGAGAAGTAAATCTGTTCTGTTCGTTCATTTGAGAGCGCGAAACCTTTTCGATTTTTCATTCACATTGGAGTTAAAAGATGTCATCTGAGTTTAAATATGTTTTTACGGGATAATTCTTTACCTATGTGTGCTTTACTTTTATACTTATCTTTATTATTGCTATTCTTAAATATATATATTATATATATATATATATATAATCAAAATTTATCTACAAGAGAGAGATGAATTAACATGATTAAAACTGAAAAAAAATTGTAATTGCAAGATTTAAAAGGAGATATGAAAAATTGAAATAACAGAGTTAAATATAAAAATATAAAAGAATGGATGCTATAGTATTATCAACCTTGCTGACTTAGGACAGCTTATATACAAACAAATTTCTCTTAAAAAAAATTCTCTATATAAAAGTGGGGTTGAACATGTTTTTTGGCCAGCCATCACCTTCCCCCTTTTCTGTTAATAATACCGAGCAAAAACTTATTGGAAATAATGGATAGGAAATCTAAATCCATTATGAGAAAAAGGTAACTTACCTAATATATATATATATATATATATATATATCTTGTTCAAATTTTCAATCGTTAATAAAATGCATTTTAAAGTACTCAATTAAGCTGAAATTTTATATACAAACTTATTTTGGATGACAATACAGTAATTTAAATTTAATTATAATTAATAAAAATTAATTGATTAAAACTAATTACTCAAAAATTACAAATACAGCCACGTTGGCATCATTTTTGGCGACTTGTGTCAAAACTTGAAAATATTTTTTTCTCACATTTTAAAGCGCTCATTTGAGCTGAAATTTAATATACACTATTGTTTTGGGTAAAAATACGATAGTTTAATTATAATTAATAAAAATTAATTGCCACTTAATGTTGTAATGCTGTTATATGTATATACATATTTATATTAATTGTAACTATTTAATAAAAAGTAACTAAAAGAATTATTTTGTTATCTAAGTAGGAATTGACTAAATTTTTTTTATATTACTTGTTTTTGAAATGTGCTTAAAATAAAATAAAGCACACAAATTGAAAATAATAGCCCCATAAAACACATATGAGATCTGGTACTTTCTTTTAGCTCAAATCTGTGGTTTAATATAGAGAACCCAACCCCTTTTTTTTTTAATTGCAGACACAATTGATTTAATTCTCATTTTTATAGATTCCAATTTTCGTTAGGTTAATATAATTGTACGTAGGCATAAATATATATATATATATATATAAAAATACATCATATTTTTAATTTCAAAAAAGCACTCTAGAGATTTATTTTTAATTTTATGTTTGTAAATATATTAATAAAAAATTCGTCTTACCTTTAATAGTATAGTTTTATTTTGCTTCTACTTTTCAGTGATGTGTTTTCATTCCAATTTGTTTTTAAAAATATCATATAATTGCTCCTAAAAACTATGCAAATTTTCATCGATCAAAAAGAATGGTACAAAGTAATCATTTTTTATTTTTTTACATGAGATATATACACTAGCCTTGAAAATTAGGAGTAAATTATATACTTGGGAATTCTTTTTTTAAGGAACTATAATTTCTAAAACTATGTTCTCAAATGATAGTTAAAAAATAAACTTAGCCAAGATTTTTTTTAAGATTATAAAGAATTTTCGAAGGTAATCAGTCAAATTCTCCTCATAAAACAGAAATTTGTTTTAGAAAATTTTAATGAACGTCCAGTCTTTTAGTAATACTCTCTTTGCGATGTATCTCCCCTTAATCTCACTTGGGATCGATACAATCGATATTAATATCGATTGTTTTGCCTAATTTATGCAATTACATGGATTTAATATATACGCGTGTGAATGCGTTGACTTAACTTGAAATAGAGCTTTATAATGTATCTATAGTAAATACAAAGTTAAGCCCATTGGCTGAGTGGTCGCACTTCCATACCACAGGACCGGGGTTCAAATCACAGGCTGGGAACAAGGTCGACTCAATCTTTTATCCCTTTAATCGGTTGATACATAAGTACCAAGCTTGCTTGAGAATTAAACACTAAAAGGGTTTCGAATCAGACTAACCACCTGACTGAACATCAGCTCTTGCACTTCAATGCCCAAGGTGATGAAAACTAAGATGGACTTTGACCGTCTATGGGCTGTTTCGCCACTAAATTTAGTTTAGCTTTAGTATATAGAACGTAGATCATTCTCTTTTCAAGTCAGAAAAAATAACATAGATCTTTAATTACGGGCATTATTTTAATGTTTTAATATTATAAAACCATTAAAAGTATCCGACTACTTGCAACAACTTTTTTTTAAAAAAAAAAGAAAGGGAGATACGGAAATTTTTTTGTGGTTTTTTTAGATTTTTTAGTGCATTTTTAGAAAAATGTGCTAAAATTAAGAAGAGGAAATGAAATTATTATTACTAAAATGGGAAAAAATTGGTAAGAATTTACAAAAAATAACATAAATGGAAACCATTCTGTACCAAAAGTTTATGAACAAATTTTCAGTTTTTCAGTTCTGATGTATTGCTATGTTATTCATTTTTGAAATGATCTTCAGGATAAAAGATATTTTAATTTTTACAAAAACTCTAGAGTACTTTATCTTAGTTCTTGTGTGAAATTGCTTAAAAAAACAGTGATTGTATTAATATAAGGGACTGTAAATTTTGTAATAAAACAGTGATTGATAAATCTCAAGTTAAAACACTTCTACTATTATGCAGAACATACACAAAAACTTTTAGTTAATTATTTTCAAAAAATTTTCAGCAATCACTGCCCCTGTTTGAACATTTTCAAAAATACACATTTCGAGTAAAACGCATTTTTAAGTAGGACATCTTCCTTGAAGTAATGGCATCTGCTTTTACTAAAACACTTGTAGTTTTTGTTCTAGAGGATGGAAAATAATAAAATTGGTATTTTTATAAAACTAATAAGATGGACTATAAATTAAAATCATAAAAAAATAGTCAATCTTTAACAAAATTCACAATTTTAGGGTAGTCGGATAACTTAAACAAAAAAATTTCTACCTGTATTTATACTTGGTAAATAAAGTACCTATACTAAATGAATAAGATGAAGTGATAAGACTCCTTTTTCTTGTTATACGAGTATATTAAAAAATTATTCGCTAATATTACCGAATTATAATAAACTCTCAGCAAATATTTGTAATATTTTAAATATTAGAATTATTATATATTACATATAATATATTGCTCAAGAAAACTTTATCCATTATTTAAGAAGCATAATCGAAAATGTACAACACTAAAGAATACTGTGCCAATGTACTGACATAAACGATAAGAAAAAAGTCTAAAAACAATTTTTAAAAATGTATAGAAATCCTTAAACTTTCATCTAACTTCTATAGGTATCTTAGACAAATATTTCTTTGCAGTTGTTGCCTATCTTGAGTTTTTTAAATCCAATTTTTGGTGTTTCTTTGTCTTTTTTACACCATTTTCAAAACTTACTCGAATAATTTTTTTAGCAATTCGTATATATCAACTTGTAAAAATGTCCCTAAGTTACATTTTTTTTAAACTTTTAATAATTCTCTTTAAAATGTCTTCTTCGAAATACTCGTTTAATATTTACAATACGCATAAATAAATTAATTGATTGCGTAAAATATGAATAAAGAAATATATGAATATATATTGAATATAGGAATATAAATGGAAATAGTTGAATAATTCTAAGCAGTTTTGTGTCTCATTAAATAGTTTAATATTGATTTTATGACAGACTGTAATCTATAAAAGCTTGCCTCAAACATATGACATTTTTCACAGTCTATTCATAAAATTAAACCAAACCTATGAAAAAAGAACCAAAACTATGAAATATAAATAGATTTAATAAGATAGAAACCCTATTCTTATTATGAAAAATATCATACATTTTTTATAACATAAATATATATTTCAGACTTACTTTGAATACACTTATTACATTTAATTATCGACAAGAATTTGAGCCGATGTAAATAAAAACAGCTACTTTACCATTCAAAATAAGTATAATTCCATTTAAAATGATTAAAATATAATTTTAAAAAATACTTTTTCTTGACAAAAAATGTTTTACCCATATTATCAAGTTATTCTGATAATTTAAGTATGACAGGGATTCTACGCTGAAATTTCAACAATTAAAAAGAGGGTTAATAACTAATAATTTTGTATTTTATACATTAATTAAAAGAGAGAATATCGGCTTACTAATACAAATTATTCCAAAGTTGGCTTATATCCTAATTGATTAATCAATTTATTCTGTGTATTATAAAAGTGCTTGAATCTACTGTACCGTCAAAAACATATAGTAGTATCTGCTTTAAGTTAAGTGTGTAATACCTGATTCACACACACACACACATAAAATAACAAGAAGGCTTTTCGGTTATTTTTAATCACCTTATATAATAATTAAATTTATGAACATGGAACAATGTAGCGTTATGTATTCAAAATTTAAAGCTTGTCTTGGTTTTATTTTGTTATCGAATATGCGTGCGTGTCTGTTCTGCTTCATTAGCTGATCATTAAGTCTGAGTTAAAACTGGTATTTTTTTTTTAATTCTTTGTAACTCCTAGACATTTTTAGAAAATTATGGTACATTTGTTTTGGCAATAAAACTTTGTGATCAGAGTTCATATCGAAAAAATTGCGCGTAATTTATCCGCGGAAGTTTTTTGTTGATATGTGTGCGTGTATGAATTTTATTTTAATTCATGCTTATTGATTTATATATGTTCATAATTATCGTTTCTTCTTACCATTCATTATATTTCCAAAATTTCAGCAAACATAAATAATATAAATGTTAGTTATTTATCCCAGTTATTTTTATTTGGTAGTATAAAAAAGCTTTTTTACAGAACTGGTAAGTAGATTAAATGTACCACAATCATAAATATGTTATTTTTAATTACAAGAATGAATTTTAAGAGAATTTTTCTAATTACAGAGATTGTGCACTATTGTATAATCTTAATAATCTAGAATTGTTTCAATATATTCTCGTTATTTGTTTGAAATTTAATTTATGAAGCTTAAGATTGATCATTTTTATCTGATTTAATTTGCTTTTATTGTTGTTAAATATATTGAATTTAACATTATTTTTATGCAGCAGGTAAGTAATTAATAAGTTTGGAAATTATCTCTAATCCCTTCTACTTCACGCATGTAGTATTCTGTGGATGTCTAAAGTCTTCTTTCCTATCTCTAATGCTTTCTTGTTTGAGATAATTTGAAAAAATGTGCATTCTTGAATGAAAGCTATGTTCCATTTCCTGCAATACAAAAAAAAGTGCTTTCTGACAAAAATTATTGATTAATAAATTCATAAAAGATAATGTGATAAAAATTGAGATATCAATTATTGAATTAAATTTTGACAGAATAATGAATTTTAAAAACATCAAATATGAATACACAATACAAGTATTGAACGTATCGTTCAAATCCATCTGCTGTTATGTGTAAAAACTATTAATGGTGTATTTAAAAAATACTTAGGTCTGCAGAAACTAAACTAATGTTATAAAAATAAATTTATAGAATAAATATGTTTTTCTTTCATTAAAAATGCTCAATTTTGTTAATTACAATGAATTTAAAAGTAAATAACATTATAAAAAAAACTAATAAAAAATGAAACTGGATTTTTTTTTTAAAAAAATCGTGTTCATTTGACTAAAGTACCTTATATGCGAGAAAATATTTGTTAAGTCACAATAACTTAATTTAAAAAGCTTTTGCCATAAAACTGTTCTTGGCCCTTGATGCAAAAGATTGAAACAAATAAAAACAAAACTATCAAAAAGTAAAGGAGGGAACAACTATACTTTTACTCAAATTATCTTTGCTTATCTTCACTTCTGCATCTGAAGAATATGAATCCATGCACTTAATAGTTTAAAACAGATGAGTGCTTCGAAATTAATGTCGAATTTGGTCTTTACTACCATAGATTAAGCAACATATTTTAATAAACTACTCATTTCTATTTCGACCGATCGTTTTTCGGGTATAAGATGTATTTCTTATTTCTACTGTAAGAATGAACAGAATTTTAATTTTACATACCAGAATGAAAGATTACGTATTTGTTACATATTTCTAATTTTTTACGTAATCTGTTTGAAAAACTTAAATATGCTGTGACACCTCTACCTTAGAGAAAAAGTAATTACCCTCAACTAAAAACCCTTTGATAAATATGTTTCAAAATATTCTTAACCATTGGGTTTTTCTTGTTTAATTTTTATTCCCAACATTGATTCAAATTTTAAGATTCAAATTTTATTTTCAACATTGATTCAAACCGTAACATAATCATTCTAATGTATATGTTATGGTTAAAGTAATCGTTTTTTGGTAAGTGTGATAAATACTGCACATTAATCACATTAACTGGTTATTCTTAATAATTACCAATGAAGGAGTCCGATTAATTAGGCACAATTTATTGAAACTACAACTCTAACGAAATTTTTATGTCTATGTAGTTCTGGTATAATAAATTTATTGTTGTAGACATTAATTATGTTAATGTATCCGACTGCCTTAAAATCGTAAGAATTGGTCAAAAATAAAGTAAGCCTTTTTTCATGATTTGGAATGTTTTGTTTATTTAGTAAAGTCCACAAAGAATCAAATAAATCGTTGCCATCTGAATTTGGCCTTAACTTCTCTCATCAGTCTGTTTCGCCCTTTTAGGTCAATTGCAATTTTAATCTGGTAAATTATTTGAAAATTCTGCTCCATACAATAAATAATCGAAGCTTTTTCATTTTTCACTGGGACTATGAGTTTCTCAACATTACCAATTTTAACAATACCATATCTCGAAACTCATTGATAGTCTTCTGGTATTTTGCTTTTCTTAACTTTTGCAACAAAAGAATTATACTGTTCTCGTGTAAATACAGGTGGCTCCATCCCCCTTTTCAATTCCGCATGTTCAGATTATTAAAACAGGACTTCAGGAATTTTAGATCATCTTCCATTGTATTTAAATTTTAGTAAAATTTGTGAAAACCTTAAAAGAATAACGCACGCTCCAAAAACTGACAAAGAAAGTTATTTCAAACTGGCAACTACGTAAAAAGAGCCCAAACCTTCAAAGCACAAGATATTCGCACAACAAATGAACAACACACACACAAAATGCAGGGGCTTACATCCAACGTAAACAAGCAATTGACATCGTCTAGCTGTTTGCGTGGGAAATTACTATTACGCATGCGTATTGGAAATCTCTAGCCAAATGCATTGAACAAACTTCATTGGCAATTACTAACTTAAACCGGTGAGTTTAATAAGTTCTGATAAATTATTCACTTTAACTGGCTTAATCGGTTATTATTAATAACAGACGATTGTTTTTAATAACCGATGAATCAGATTGGCCGCGTATACGTAACAAAAGAAAATGAATATTCAACGCATTTCCCTTCGAAAATTTTCTCAATAAAAATTTATACCAACAATTTATTTACTTTTATTTAAAAAACAACTTTTTAAAATTTGTCTAAAAAATTGAATTCTAATTTCTGATTAAAAAATAATTTTCTTTTTCTTTAAAAAACAGCCAGTGGTGGAAACAGAAGGATTGTATCAGGTATATTTACGTTTTCACTGATGAATTATGACATTTGAATGCACCTTTTTTTCACTCTTGACGTGTCTGCAAAACATTTTCTTATCGCATGTTCCTTATTTAAATGTAGATGTTAAAGAAAAATTGTAAAATCTTAATTGTGTTGAACCTCTAAATGTTTTTGGGATAATATTAAATGCCTTAAACTAAGCTCCTACAAAGCATGTTAGTGTATTTGTCTATGTGTGTTAAACTTTTACATTGCACGATTTGTGTCTATTCATTTTACTTTATGCCCATTAAATTTTATCTAATATATATGAGTATGTAATGCTATTTTTGTTAAAGGAATGTTTGTTCCTTAAGTATATAGAATTTAATCTATGTGGTACTATTTTCTTTCTACTGAAAAATTATATGTCTTAGACGTTTGTGTTTTTTACCAGCATGCAAAACTTTTGGATGTAAAATTAGTGTATTATTCATATATCAGATGATTAATTGCTTATACAAAGAAATTATTGAGAGCAGATATTTGATCCAATGTTTAATGAATTCTTAATTTTAAAAAATAAGTGAAGAGTTCAAGCAATTATTAAAAACTATTTCTCAGACTAGTGACCTATATTGAAAGAGAAATTATTAGAATGGTGTATCTTTTGAAGAATAAGTAAAGGTACTTATCAGTATTTATTACTTATTTTTCAATTCCCTTGAAAAATGTTAAACAAATGAATGAATGAATATTTACTGCTGTAACTAACAGATAAACTGTAAAAAATTTTGCAAAATAAATTTTCTAAGCAAGTGGATTGTATGAAAAATTACACGACAAAACTCATCTTTAAGAAAAGCTTTATTGATGAAAATATAGATACCGTATTTATTTGAATCGCCGGCTGGGTGGCGTGGTTGGTTTGTCGCTGGCCTACTACACCCAAGGTTGCGGGTTCGACCCCGGCCCAAGTCGGTGGATTTGCATGATGCAGAAAATCGACAGCGGCCATGTCGTATGACTATACGGCATGTGAAATATCCCTAGAGTGTATATTTGGCTTGGATGTTCTCAGCAAAATTAAATTCTAGTACAGGTTCGCACCGTCAAGAGCTCAGATGCCTCCCTCTGTAGAGGAAACTTGGCGTCAAAATTGCTTGCTGTAATTGGTATCGCCTATACGTTGCAGCGCTAAAAAGTGGTACCAGCTCCTGGGGAATGTACTAGGTCTGCAAAAGTTTAAAGTACCAATATGAGCAGTCCCATTGAAAAAAAAGTATTTATTTGAATCTAAGCCACCATCGATTCTAAGGCGCACCCCAAATTCTCAACATGTTTTTGCGAACAAATAAAAAATGGTGTAAAATGGTTTATATCGCTATCAGATATTTAGAATTTTTTTTAAAAATTATTAAAATGAAAACCTATATATAAGAAAGGAATAATTAATTTATTTTACCAGTATTAAAAATTTTTAAATACATACATGAACCTATATTAGTTCTAATCATCAGTTTCATGTTTGCGATCTGACAAATTTTTCCGCCTTTGGTTCTAAGCCTCACCCGATTTTCATTAGCTTGAGAAACATTGAAAAAAAAAGTACGGCTTAGATTAAAACAAATACGGTACATATTAAAAGAAACTAGAAAAAAATCATAATTATATATATAAAATTAACCGTGTGAAACATCAAAGTTTTTTGCATATTCTGAACATTTTTGAAAATTTTTAAAAAAGGACATATAATATTACTAGAGAAACAAATTCAATACCATTTGCGCAAGGTTTGACCGAATGGAAAATAGTACTTAATTTATATTTTAGAAAAAACTATTTACGAGGAGTTTATTTTAATAATGCTGGGGAAAAAAGAAGTAATGCTTTTATGTATGTATTTAATGTTAATAAGTATAGAGAGAGCAGAGAGAGAGAGAGAGAGCCAGTCTTTAACTACAGGAAATGTCAATAAGTATGAAATTTGTTTTAAAAACACGAATAAAACTACAATTTAAAACTCAGTGACGTAACAGCCTATGAGAGCCAAGGCCTTCTATGGCTATCTTAGTATACGTGACTTTGGGCAAAGGAGTGCATGAGCAGATGTCCCGGTCAGGTGGTCAGTCTCCCAGTGTTTAGTTCCCAAGGACAAGCTTGGTACTCCTTTATCGACCTCCTGAAGGGATGAAAGATAAGTCGACCTTGCCCAGCCCCAGATTTGAATCCCAGACCGTCGTGTAGAAGTGCGAAACGCTACCACTCCGCCACTGGGGTTAAAACTGTAATTTATTTATACTTTAAGATAGTGGTAAAAATGTTTTATCTCATATTCTTACAACATAATCATTTGCCCAATTCGCTTAACAATATCAGTAAACATATCACATAAATGCGTATAAACTCATTAGTTACAGCAATAAAGAATAATAATAAGAAAACTAATCGTAATCCCATTTATAAAGAACTGAAAACCGAAAATATTGGAAGAAATTTTCGATTAAAGCTTAGTTAAATTTAAAAATATGCAGATTGTAGTTTTAGTTATTCATTTAGAATACTTTCAATTCTATTTGTTGTCTGTATATGTGTGTTCTTCTCTAGAAGCATGTCTGTACAAAGTCGATTTATGTTGTAGTAGTATTATTTATACAAATATATTCACTGTGTGTGTTCGGCAAACTAAAACACTAAACACTCTCAGATTTTGAGTATATTTCTTTTTAAATAATGTACTTTATGCAACTAAATTAATATGCTATATCTCTCTTGACAGCACCCCACAGTCCTCAAAGGAAACGCTTGTCCCTACGTATGAAGAGCTTCTCCTTGGACAGTCCAGAATCCAGCGAGCATGTTCACAGAAGACAACATCATCAGTTGAGTCAGTCAACCACTTCGCACAGCAGCTCACACAATCAATGTAATGTATCGAATCACACTCGAGACCCCATACAAACATTTATTAAGTTTTTAAAAACTGATAAAAGTACAGAAACAAATATTATTATAAATCCATTCAAAAAAGTAAACTTCCAATAAACATTATAGATTCTATACCCTACATATGTGAGGAACATAAGTTTTCAGCATGTGTTAACAAATCTTTAAACACTCAAAAGAATACTGGAACATAATAAGAAGAAAAGCCTTTTAAGAAAACAGACAAGGAAAAACGCATTGAATTAGTCATATAAGCTGCAAATCAATGTAATTTTCATAAGTTTCACATGAAAACAAAATAATATCATCTAAAACGTATCCCAGCAAGGACAAAAGATTCGAACTCCTAACCCAACTCATGTAATACTGTTAGGGTGATGGTCTCACAATATATTTTTAAAAATTATTAAGCGTTTGGTTTGCGTATACTTATAAAGGTCAGAAATTCCTCCAAAATGGTTTTTTCATGCAAAAGGAAAGTGTTTTTAATCAACATTATTTTAAAGCTACAAAAGATGTAGCGAAGGATTGTAATTTTGAGCCCTAGTTACACTTACCAGAAAAATTATTCCAATTTGGGAACTTTTCATATATATTAGATGAAGCAATGAGATGTAATCACCTACCCAAATTAAAGATATATATAAAAATAATCCTTTATTTTCTCAAGTTCATCAAGTAATTTGTATTTAATTAATGATATGAATCTAAAAGATAAAATTATCTCAGAAAGATTAGTTTCCAGAAAACTGATTAACTGGATGTACAATAATTGTATCCACACTGAATAAATCAAAATAATCAATTTCTAGCCATTCCCATTTCATTGTGACATTTCCAATTTCCAATATCAGCAAAAAGAAATAGTTTCCATTTAATATTATTTACGATGTCTCTTTGAAACGCATAATTAAACTCGTCTTACTCATTCAATCCCTTGATAAATTCATTTCGTTTCAGATGAAAATTCGATTGAGAAAATGTCGATAATCGCTTTAGTTCCTACAGGGATGAATATCATTTACATAGATATACGATATCCCGAGTTGGTTCAAAATAAAATGTCAATTTCGTAATCTCTAACTAAGGCAAGAGAAAAATATTATAAGCTATTATTCAAAGAATTTACTTCAAGTAATGTTTTAATTCTCGTTACCAATTAAATATCCTCTTTCAAACATGAATTGGATAAAATTATGCACTTAAGTCATTTATTATTTATAACTGCATTTCTATAATGATTGAAGATACTTTACAAGGAATAAATCAGAAAATTTTAAAATTGATAGAAAATTTCTTAGATCATATTCCATAATTCTTAAGAAACAGTTTTCAGAGTAATGAAAAATACACTTAATCATAACTCAATAATTTTTAATGTACGAGGTTGGTCACAAAAAAAGGTTACAAGTCAAATAAAGAAATATTTATTAACAATAGACAGAAAATACAAAAACGAATTAAGAGGCATACGTGCCTATAACATTTCGACATAATCACCAAGTCTATTTAGGCATTTATCAGAACGCAAAACCAACTTGTTTAACCCGTCTTTGTAGAAATCAGGTCCCTGTTCACAATGAGCCAGGTCTCGGCGGATGTTTTCACAGCACTTCTTGGAATATAGCAGCACATCAGAAACGATATGCTGCACGCTACCATAGCTCAGTCCCAGCTCTGACGAGATTTCACTCAGATTTACCCGTCGATAATTTTGAATCATTTCTTCAATTCATGCCGTGCTGATTTCTGTCGTTGAAGAACTTTGCCGGCCGCTCCCTGCCATATTGCGGTTTTCGACAACCTGTCTGCCTGATCGAAAAGAATGACACCATTTCGCTACATATTGTCTGCTTATTCAACTCTGCTCTCTCAGATGCGGACACATTCTTTGGCTGTAAAAATCGAATCACGGCTCACACTTCCAAATGAGACCAATTTCCTAAGCTCTTGCCATTTCAATCATCCTGAACCGTCAGGGAACTTTCACTACCTACCCGAAAACCAGCTGTATGACAAGTAACGCCATTTGTCTCCACTCGGGGGAATAAAAATTTTCCACAATATGTAGTTTTCAATTGCTGCAGCTTGTAACTTTTTTTTTCTGATTATCCCTCGTAGTTTTCCCAATAATGACGAAAGATAATATTTTCAAAAATATATATATATAGCAAAAATCTATAACCATGAGAGAAAAAAAGGAGTAAAAAAAGATCAAGTACTATTGAATATAAAAGTATTTTTAAACGTTAAAATAAACTCAGAATTGTTTATTTTATAGCCACCAATTAATTGTAGTATTTCATCGTAATATGTCATACATACTTTTAGAAATCCGTTCGAACTTTAATGACTCCTCAGAATGACGTGTCATCTTAGAAGGGAAATGGCAGGTATTTGTTGAATCTCAAGAAATATGTTTTTGAATATAACCTAATATTTTTATTGACATCTAAAAAAGCTTTCCTTTTCTTTTGGATCAAAAAATAAAACATTAAAATTTTTCCTTAAGTTTTACATATAAATTTCTTACAAATAGTTGCATAGTGGCTCTTTTTACTTTTACAAATAATTTACATTCTCTTTTTTCAGGCTTTCGAATCGTGTTTCCTTTAATTTAACCTCTTATTCAAAATTAATATCATCTTAAGCATTTCAAAATAAATATAGCTCACTTAAGTACATTAAAATAGTACCGAAGTCATTGCCAAAAAAATCGAACATCCGAATTCTTTACTTTGAAATTTCCCTTAATTTTTCAATAAAACCAAAAAATTTCTACTTTTTCAGTAAATTTTAAAAAATATAAAAAAAATTTCATAGTAAAACAAGAAGCAAAATTTTTTATTCGTCTTCATTAGCAATATAATGGAGGCCTTTCCTCCTAATCTGAAAATTATTCCATACCTCAATGCCTAGAGTGAAAAAGTTAAGTTCTTGACTAAGTTTCCTCATTATAAAGTTATTTATTTGCATTTTATCTGCATCACTGAAACTAGAGTTCTTCAAGAAATCACTGTTTTCTTTATGATGAAACATGTCTAAACATCTTATACATATAAAGAAATCACTGTTTTTTTTTTATATATACCTAAGATTTTTAGACATATTTTATCAGAAAAATTTCGCCCATACTTTTGCTAAAAGATATACTTTCTTTACAATTTAATAACAGTTTTCTTTTCAGCAAAAAAGGTGAATTATGTTGAAATAAATAATTCTTTGTTCTCTTTCAGTTGCACTATGTTTTTGTCCCTTTTCACAATTTCAACCATTCTCCATCTGCACTCTGAACGAATTGCATGAAAATGATTTATCATTTTGAATACTAACATGTTTTTAAGCTTTTATCTAATGTTTTAAATTGATGAATTGTATGCTATCAACTGTCTGAACTGAACTCATTTTCTTTTAAAAAAAGAATGAACAAACTTGCTTGTTTTTTATAATGTGTTTATTATGAATATATTTATTGCATTGCAATGTGATTCTTTGTACTAAGAGAACTTTTCAAAAAAGCGTTTTGCACTTTGATTGAATTAATATGCTGTTTGTTTGTCAACTAATTGCTGCAAAATACCAGTATCAGAATCATTTCGAAGAAAAAATGATTTAAGGCATTTGTTCAAATACAAAGGATTTGTAAAAATTGAAGCAGTTAACTGTTACAATTTTTCCTTGATTTTCTTACATATCATTGTTCAAACAATATTAGCTGATTTCTTATTCATTTGGGGAGGGGGGGGGGGTCAAAAAAGATTTTGCAGAATTTCAAAACCTACCTTGCGGAAAAGATGTTGTATGGTATATAGATGAAGAGGAAGATAAAATTAAAAATTAATTTTTATGCTATGTAGTACCACCGGAAGTAGCGGTTATTCAAATGTGTTCCGTGGACCCCCAGGGGTCCGCGAAGGTTTCACTTAATGTTAGGATTTCCCTCTTTTACAGATTCTGAAAGGCCTCGTAGAAAAATTGAAAAATGTGCCAACCAAGAATATATCACTAAATTACCGCTAGTGGAAAAACTTTACTAAAACATGTATTTCTATCAAGAAGATTAGTATAGTTAGGGGTGTTCAAAATCTTCGGGGGCCACGATTTTAAGATAATACATAAAGGGGGCCTCGATGTTAAGATAATACATAAAGGGGACTCGATGTCAAGATAATACATAAAGGGAGACTCGATGTCAAGATAATATAAAAAGGCTTTAAGATAATACATAAAGGGGCCTCGATTTTAAGATAATACATAAAGGGGCCCTCGATGTCAAGATAATACATAAAGGGAGACTCGATGTCAAGATAAATAAAAAAATTCGATGTCAAGATAATATAAAAAAAGGCTCGACTCAAGATAATACATAAAGGGGGCCTCGATGTCAAGATAATACATAAAGGGGGATCGAAAGTTTAAGAATATTATGTTTAAGGGTTTCAAAATAATTAGATGCATATTACTTTTAAATTAGCTAATTAGTTTAAATTAGTCACGATATTCGTGGCACAGTACAACACACTTATATCTACAGATTCATTATATATATTCTAATAGTTGGCGTGGCATTTATAAACAGAATGTTTCCGTTCAGTTACAGTTATTAGTCTTTAACTGGTTGCACAAAGAACCGCTGACTTAAAGGGTGATGGAGCTTAGGCATTTGAACTTTTTCATAACAAAAATTTAAACTGATTTTTTGTTATAATGAAAGAGGCATTTTAGTGCTTGTATATATCTATTGCGATGGGAAGACACATATTAAATATCTACCTCTCTTTTGGTTATTTATATTGTAGAATTTTTTTAAAAATAAAAACCTATTGTCGAAATGACAGTGAACGATAAAGCAGAAGATGGAAAATAATTTGGATCGGGCTGTGGGATCGACGGTGCATGAAAGAGAGCTAGGTTATGAAATGTTACATTTGTACTATTCGCTTCAAATCAGTAATTATCACTTTTGATTATTTATATTGTATAAGAATAATTATTGTAAGTCGAAAATCATCTAAACAAAATTAAGTCTTTTTTATTTATTTCAAAAATTCACCCTTTTGTGCCAATATAAAATTAAATTTTTTTTCCTCATCTTCATATCATAGCACATCTTTTTCGCATAATAGTTAGGTTCTCAAAAGTAATATATTTTTCTCTCCATATAACCACGAACCACCTCATTATTTATTATTGATCTAAATATGTTTAACAGCAGCTAATGGCCAGCAAAAATTTCGTTCTTGTCTAATCAGATAGGCCAATCGATTGGAATAACCTAATAAACTTCCATCTGATAAGTTCTTTCTTCAGGGCCATATCGATCACAATAATGAAATCTAAAACTTTCTCGGAAATTAATTTCTTTTGTTGAAAGGGAAAAAAATATATTTAAATTAAAAATCTTGTATTGTATAAACGGCTTTCGGGGGCTTGGGCGAGAAAAAAATTTCACTTCCTCGAATATAATATGGTCTGGTGTGTTCTTGTAATAAATTTTAATGACTATCAAAAGTTTTGTTATTGTGATTAAAATATGAAATTTAAAAGCATATTTACGATTTTTAAGCGATCAATTTGTTGTAAATGTCCAATTTGTATGATGATGCAAAAAAAATTATAATGTTTGTATTAATTATATGTCTGTGTGTACGATAAGAAAAAGGCACCCAATGAGTATAAGACAATCAATGTCTAAATAATGTTCTTATAGCTCCACAGAGTCCAGTTTATGGAAGCCGACGGCATCTCTTGACCGCCAAGAATGTCCGAATGAGTTCCGTAGATCTCCCAGATGACAATGAAAAGTCTCTCAGTTCTGCATCTACATCACCATGCCCATCACCGGTCAGTATAATTCATTATTTTTCTAACAGCTTAGATGTTTATTTAATAAAAAAAGCTATTGAGGGTTTGGAACAACACACAAGTGTTTATTAGATTTTAGTTGCAGTTAAAATTTGAGCTATGATTATAATTGTCACCAATATGAAATTAAATAAAACAATAAGACCTATAAAACTCCTTAGATTAATGGATAAAAGGTAATCCCACATATTTTTAACTGTCTCTTTTTAATCAAAAGTATATTTATTGGCTTGGGATAAAATATATAATTGAAAAAATATGATACGAAAAAGGTTTCGTAGATTTATTTATTTTTTTTTTCTTCCTCCTATTTTTGAAAGCATTTTTATATGTTTTAAAAATTTGCCAACTGGTTTCCATTCCTTCAAAAAATATTTTAAAATACGAAAATTATTGAAATTGGAAAGGAAACATAAATTAAATAAAAAACCTTATTTATATTTTTTATTTTATAGGCTTCAGTTTATTGTATTCGAATAGATATTATAGTTAAGATTGGAGAAGTAGGTTGTAATATATATAATTAATTACGAAAATTCAAAATAGTTTACAGACAAGTTCTCTACACACACAGGACTCTTAATTATGCAAAAAAAATACTCAAATGTAATTAGCTTCGTGTAAATTATATTAATAATGTTTATAAATCACAAAAGAATCTCTCATTAGTTCTTTGGTTCTTATTACTTTGGTTTGGGGGAGTTCTTATTTGGCTGCTCAAATACAATAGGTTCCAAAAGATTACCATACTCTTTATAAAGCACTGAATTTTAAAATATTGTCATATGTAAATTAAATAACGACACACAAACATATCATTAAATCCAATGTACTATGCAAAATTTTCCTTTTTCATTTGTTTGAAATTACATCTTTAAATTTGGTTTTTGCTTCGTAGTTATTTGTTATATATTTAGGAGAGAATTGTTTATTTTTTGTTTCTGCTTATTTATATTTTAGAGGGAATACAAACTCTAAGCATACCAAAAAATTATTATATTTCCTTCTCTGTATTGAACTTGTCAATTATTTAACTAGGATTTAAAAGTATGGTGAAAGTGACTAGATATTCACCTTGTTAAAATACACTGACTCAATATAAAAGCTCTAAAAATGATTTTGCGATAGTTGTTTTATAGAAACGAATTAATGTATTTCATTCTAATGCTATTAAAAAAGGATATTCATTTTTTCATTTCTCCTCGATTAAATATTAAAAAACATAAATCTTTGAAAGCATGAATTATTACTAAAAAACAATAATTCATTTAACCTAAAACTACTCAATCTCAGTTTCTTAAGCACATTAAGAAACAAATTCGTTGGAACTCATTTAAAAAATTACCAATACATTTCTGATATATTTTTTAAACTATTTACAAGTTTGAAATATTAAACACTAAAATTATATCTATTACCGAGATCAATGATTGCCTGCACATGTTGACATTATAGGCAATGAAAATGCGGATAAACTAGCGAAAGAGGCTAGAAATCTAAATTATGACAACTTCCTCAAAGTTACCTTATTAGACAGAAATGCTGTAGCAAATTTCGAACTGAGAGAGAAGTCAATTCCTGTAAAGCTTCAACTCTGTAATACAAGTGAAAACCACCTTACAACAAAGACCATTTCTAGGCTAAGAACAGGTCATTACAGAGGAATAAAGATTGATGGGGATGGTAGGAGAGAACTTATAGGAATTGTGATAATAGTTCAGATACAGAGCTAACACCTGCTCATATTTATAACTGTCTAGCTCAGAGGTGACCAACCTACGGCCCACGAAATTCTATACAATTATGCAAAATGCGAATATTTCGTGCAATATTTTTGTTTTTAATATAATGTTTTGTAACAAACAAATTCCATAATTGTTTTTATTTTATCACGTTGCCTCTGTTTTAATCCAATAAATGTTTGTAATAGATCCAAATCTAATATAAAGATATATATTTTTATATACGGTCCGCGCAGTGGCGCACAGAATGGGGAGGGGTCCCTGGGTCCAGCCCCCCTTAAAGAACTTGATTTTTTTTCGATTGATTATAACCCTATGTATAAAGAACGTAAAAGTATATGTTATTAATAATTAATTTTATTAATTAATGCTAATTACTAATTAAATAACTAATTTTTTGCTGTTTTTTGTTCCGGAAAATGGACAAAATCAAAGGAATATGTTGGGCAGCTTATTGGAGCAAGATACGAGAATGGTGGATTTCCGACCCTGGAGCCCCCCCCCCTCCCCTCCTTGAAAAATTCCTGTGTGCGCCACTGGGTCCGCGGGATTATGTTTTTCCGAAGTGGCTCGCAAGGTCATTTGGGTTCGCCACCCCTAGTCTAGCTATACTTGCTGCTCTACAAGAAAATAAGGTCCTGTTTTCGTCAACAAACTTCTACGTGAATAATATTGAACAGATTGCCAAAACAGTCATCTGAGCCCATAGAACTGTCTGATTTGGTCCCGTCATGGACACGACACATCGCCACTAAAACAAATACTGAAATTATTAATAAGACCATGTTACATTTTAATTTTTAAAAGGAACAAAATAATTCATTTAATTAATTTTTTTTTGTAATAAAGGTAATTTTTTAAGTGAAATTTGTGCAAATGTTTAAAATGAGACATTTGTTTTATATTGCTTACTGTATGTTTTAACAATAAAAAAATCATGAGTATTAATATTACTAGACATAATTTTAATATTTATATTACTAGATCGAAGACAGTATCTTATGTCAAAAATTGTAACTGTCTTATTTTATATCTGTCTGAATCTGTAAATGAGATAATGTTAAATACTGATCCAGATGATGCATTAAAATGATCCAATGTGAATACAAAATATGTTTTCTAATGCAGTTCTATCCTCTAGAAGCCTCACCGCCTTTTACCGACTAATCTGTATGTAGTGCTGTACAATTTCCGAAGCCGTCATCCTGATGAAATTGATCTCAAGTAAGAGTTTGCTATGACTGTTTTTATTGAGAAATTCTTTTCTAAAGGATTTCTTAGTAGAAGCAGCATTTTTTAGCTTTATGCTTGTTTTGCGCTTTTTTTTATGTTACTTTTTTATAACCTTTAAGTTTTTTTTTTTGGTTATATTTGAAACAATAACTAAATTGAATGGTCATCGGGGTACATGGTCTCTCTGAGGAGATCTTAATCGCCTATCTTCAGGTTATGTTGAGCTTTAAAAGATAGAGCTTGTCATGTTAGAGTAGGGTATTGAAATTAAAAATAAAAAATAAAGATTTAAAATTAAAAGTTAAGAATTAAAATTATGACCTTGAAAATTTAAAAATGATTGCTGGAGCTATGAGAGTTGTCTGTGTTGAAAAATATTAGTGAGTGTGTGAGAAAAATATTTAAAAAGTGCGGAGTCTGTTGTCCGAGGCTGACAACTTAATCTTTTTGATGCGCCTGGTCAACAAGCTCGGTACAAGGGAGAACCTAGCACCTTGCTGGCTTCCGACTGACTGAGGAGCCGTCGAAACGGTAAGTACAAAAAGTACGAACCGGAAGTAAAGTTAGAAATTTCATGGGTGCATCCAATTTTAATTTAATTAACAATTAATTGTAATAATACGTACAAAATTACACTTAACTCTGCTGTACTTTATTCATATTTTTTTTATTTTACTAAAATATTAATATAATGCTACTGAATGTATGGTGATTAAGTGTATTTGAAGCAAAAATATTAATACCTTTATAAATTTCAATATCATTGCATGGACCCATTAACAGGATTTTAAAAAATATACAGAGCTTTGGGTAAAATTTTTGTTCAAACTTTACATTTTTCCTACTTTAAATAAAAAGCCACTCCCCAGAAGAGTTCCTTTAGAAATTTCTGCCGGTAAAATGAAACGAACGTAATCTTATTTATATAAAATTGGGGGGGGGGGGGAGTTTTCTGAAAAGTTTATGGAAAATCCCTTGCAAGTTATTATTGATTCCAATATGTTAATTCTAATTTATATATCTTTAAATAACCCCTTAAAAAATTTTACGTTGCAGAACTCATATTTATATTGACTGCATTGTTGTGCTCAATAATGTACTGAATACTAATATTAAAAATTAAAAATTAACGGATTGAATGCAATTACTGAAAGACTAATGTATTGAATACTAATTAATAAACGAATGAGTTATTGTTGATTTAATGGAATTAAATAAAGAGTATTTTACATTATTTATCTTACAAAATTAATTATGTGCACTCATTCTTTACTTTTTAACTTGAAATTAATTATTTTTCAGAGCTGGATGTATTATCACAGTTACTGACACGAGTGATGCTGATTGGTGGCAGGTTTGTAACAACGTATTTCATTGGTTTATACTTTTATTTACTTATTTATTTAAATAATAAATATAAATTAAAACATATAAATCAAATATAATTGCAGTTCGCAATCAATAAGTTATTCCAAAAGTAAAGGATATTCTTTAAAAAACAAATAAAATCTCCAATTTTTGTGTGAATAAAAAAATGCACATTAAAATCTTTAAAAAATATTTTAATAGTTTTTGCACAGTTCCCTAAAATAAGCATCATTTACTTGTATTCAATATCATATAATTACATGCTTTATTTACATGATAAATTAACAATTAGTTAATAATTAAAAGTGTGTATAACAAGTTATGAACTAGTTTTGAAGCATGGTTTTGCGTAACTTATATTGTACACTGCTGGTCACAGTAAATGCAACACCCTGAAGGAACACGCAAATAACATGAAATTTACAATATGCATTAGCGGAAGTGAGATATGCAAATGATTAGAATTTCAGGGCAGACCCACATCACACACGCCTATTTAATGCTTAGAGATGTAGGCGATTTCAAGTTCGGCAATTAAGTTTTTCTTGTGGTTTTTTCAAAAAACGATCCGTTATGTCTCGTAGAAAACAGCGATCAGCTTTTGATCAAGTATCCGAGTTCGACAGAGGAAGGATAGTAGCCTACCGAGATTGTGGATTATCTTCCAGGGAAATCGGTAGTCGTGTTAGACGAAACCAAACAACTGTAATGCGGATATGTGATCATTGGATGCAGGAGGGTACGACGGACTGACGTGGTCGATCGCATCCACCTCAGTGCCCCACTTCACGTGAGGGCAGGCAAATTGTGCGCATGGCAGTGACGGATCGCTCAGTCACATCACGAACCATAGCACAGCACATTGAGTCTTTAACGCATCATTCAGTGTCTGCGCGTACCATTCGACGCCGTTTACAGCAGAGTGGTCTGTCCGCAAGACGTCCATTGCTTGGTCTACCCTGTACGCAGAACCACAAACGTCTCCGCCGCCAATGGTGCGATGAAAGAAGGATGTGGGTGGCAGAATGGAATGAAGTTGTCTTTACTGACGAGTCACGCATCTGTCTGCTACACCACGATGTTCGGATTGGAGTCTGGAGACACAGTGGAGAGAGGATGCTGAACAGCTGCGTTATGCACCGCCACACTGGTCCTGCACCGGGTATTATGGTATGGGACGGTGTTGGATATCCCTCTCGCACTCCTCTAGTACGCATTGCCGGTACTTTTAACAGCCAGCGCTACATCTCCGAGGTGTTGGAGCCAGTTGTCCTTCCTTACCTTCAGGGCTTGACCACAGCCATATTTCAACATGATAATGCGCAACCACACTTGGCACTTATTGTCCAAAGGTTCTTCGTCAATCACCAGATTGAATTGCTTCCCTGGCCAGCTCGCTCTCCGGATCTTTCGCCGATAGAAAATATGTGGTACATGTTTGCTCAGCGATTGACCCAGATTGCACCCCCAGCTGCCATACCAGATCAACTTTGGCAACATGTGGAAGCTGCTTGGTTTGCTGTACCCCAAGAACACATCCAAAGCCTCTTTGAATCCATGTCGCTGCGTGTGGCAGCGCTGATCTCTAACAATGGCGGCTACTCTGGCTACTGATTCTGACAGGAACCACATATCACAGAAGTCTATAAATTTAATCATTTTATACTTGGTCAACATGTTATCAACAAAATAAATTTTGTTGTGCTATCTCTTGTCTTTCTTGGTGTTGCATTTATGGTGACCAACAGTGAATATATAATCTTCTCTCTACCCTCAGTATTCTGTAATAATCCTAACTGCAATTTATTGAAAATAATAAATTAAAAAAACAAAATTAAAACGCAAATTGTACTAAGCATCTGAAAAAAAACATAAAAGAACAATTTATGAATCATTCTTGAATTGTGGTTAAATAATTACGTTATGTTTTTATCGATTCTTGTATAAAGTTGTACAAATAATTTTATTTTTTATTACAGGGCAAATGTATGGGAAAGATAGGCTATTTCCCATCGAAATATGTAACTAAACTGCATCCGGGAGAGCAACCTTTACAAGTCATGCATTCAGTCCATGTAAATGACGGGAAAGTGGCCTGAAGCTTCTGAACGAACAAGTAAGATAACACACACATCAAATTATCTCTATTTTTGTTTCTGAACACAAAGTTTCTCTTTCCAAAAATTACATAAAATAGCCAGAGAGATAAAATTCAAATTTTATAATATTCTGTTAAGACGTCTGCAGATATAAAAATGAAGATATCAATAATACGTAAAAAAATTATATAATGCAACTTATACAAGCTTATGCTCAATACTAAGCGCAAAACATTTTTAAAGTGAAAATTCAATTACATTAAAAATTATTTTTAAATATTTTATTACTATTTAAAAAAATTTCCGCACGGAGAAGGGACTTTGAAAGAAATGTGCAAACGAAACGAGATGTTAGCAATGGAGGGAAAGGATTTTTGTGTTCTCTCTCTCGCGTGCGAGAACTATGTGTGCAGATGAATGGAGCTCCAATATAACTGTTGTGGTTGATTGAATATTTACAAAACCCTTTTACCAATTACAGTAAAAAAAAGAGGGAACTTAGATGGTAAAATACATAATGCGAAATCATCCATAAGCAACTATTTTCTGAAAGTATTTAGCAATTTCGAATTAGTAAATCCTTTCTTCCTGCTTACTACCGTGAAGTGGCTAGAGGGTGTACCTTGGTGGAATGTGGGTGAAGGACTTCTAGTTGGGTCACACTAGGCGTGAAGGACAGCTAAAGCATGTAGGCACTCATGGCTAAGTCAATCCTCCCTTTGGTCTCCCATATCTTCAGATCAATTGAAGCCACTACTTTCTCATATTGTCGTCATATCTTTAGTTTCATGGAGGTGGTGCAACAAAGATATACTATCTTGGATTTGAAACAACAACAGGGAGCCTTGGTTTTTAAAAGGACCGCCTCATAAAATACAGCGCAAGTTCATTTATTTTTTAATTTCTTTCGGGTATTTAAGGGCACTAATCGAATAATCTGTACACTTGGTTTCAGTATGATAAAATTTCTGACACCATTTTCTCACTTCAATAATCTGTCATAGATTACCTGAGAGCTGAATACTACTCAAGAAGCCCTGAAGGAATACATCGACTTGAATGACACAAACATAAGGAAAGAACTAGTAATATATTGTGACTCCAAAGCTTCTCTAGAGCAGTTGTACTTTCGACACTTGAGGCTCATGCAGGAAATTAATTGACTACTCGAAATAATTTGTCGGATGGGGAAGACATGCACCATGCAGTGGATGCCTGCACATGTAGGAATTGAAGTCAATGAAGCAGCTGCTGAACTGGCTAAAGAGGCAAGAAACTTAAACAACTCCAAAAGCAATGTTAAACTCGACGACGGAAACGCCAATGCCCGATACTGAATTAAAGAAAAACCCTTTAAAGTGAATTAACGAATATGCGACATTGATTCCAACAGAAAAATCATTAAGACAATTACACGATTGAGGGCAGATCACTTAGGTGGCATGAAAATAAATGTAGACAATACAAGGACATATTATAAAATGTAGAAATTGCCCTGACGAAGAACTCTCTCCACAAGCCATATTTTTAATTGCTTAGCAATACTAGCATCTCCCTAGAACATCGGAGAATACCCATTTGATGGTGATCTCTACACAGAGAATACAGTGAAGCTGGCTAAAGCCGTCATTAGCATTCACGAATCCATTTAACTTCCTGGATAGAACACCAACGCACCAGATCATTCACCTATCAATAGATCATTCATATTCACCTATCAATAGTTCATTAAGCATGTGTAAAACATGATTAAATAAAAATTCATGTAACATTCTCCCCAATCGGATTTGATAGCTATCTGTCCTTCTTTAACGATGCATCCGACATCGATCCCGATTTTTACTTAGAATGACACATCTAATAAAATTATTAATATAGTATAATGTAAAGTGATACAATATTGTATTTAGCATTAGTATGTTTTCAAACGTGTATTAAATAACGTTGAGACAATGATGTTTTACAAAAAAAAACTTGTTTACACATATTTTTTATAGAGTTTTGCATGCATGCATGCTATTACTTCAGAATTTTAAAAATTTGCTACGCAAATTGAATTGAATCATGATTTATCTTTAAAAAATACTGCGTAGATTTCTGCATAATGTGTGATGCATTTTATCCCAGTAGAAAAAAAATTCGTTTCCCACCCGTGCCTGCCTTGTCATTTTAAACGCAATTTTATTCCATAGAATATTCATCAAAATATATTGATTCAGTTGCATCCAAATTCTAAAGCGTGCGTTGACTTTATAAGCCACAGAGGGGCTATTGTTCAGCTACCAAGAAATAAAATCTGATACTTATCAAATGCCTGGTTTCACCAATAATAAATTTAATTGTCAAAAATATTTTATAACAATGACAAATTTCTTTCATTATTCGTATTAGATTAAAAATACTCATATGCAAAAATTAAGCATTTTATTAAGAATCCAAAGGAACAGGAATTCAAGAAAGAACAGAAATATATTCAAACTGTCAAGAATTTTACGACAGTTCTGAGGCTTCCGTGTCTATCTCGAGACACTGCTCCTTCGTAATTTGGGTTTCTTTTTAAAATATTTTTTGACAAACGACTTTTTCCACTTAAAATTTTTGCATGAAACGGAATTCTTGAAAAATTTTTGCATGAAACGGAATTTTTGAAAATTTTGCCGAGTTTATCAATACAGAAACCTTACAATGGAAATTCTTTACTCCGTAAAGGATTGTCATGTGTAATTAGGGCATGAAAACTAAATTATATTCTTTGGTAAACGAAATATGTTGCTTATTGCTTACGTTACATTAAAATAATAATTTACGTTTCAAGAAATTACAACACTATGAAGGCATCCATGAAGTTAAGTATAAATTGCGAAAAGGGTAGAGGTAAAAAATTAAATTGATTAGAACATCTAATCACATATCTAGTTTTTGACTATGAAAGCAAGCAAATGTCCCACTCCGTACATGTTATCAGCGACGGAGGGTAGCATCAGAACTATTGAAAGAGTGTAGGAAGGAAAAACGTAAGAAAACGTATAACGTTTGCGTACACTTTTTTAATTTCATAGTAAAATCAAAATTGATTACTTTCTATACTTTATTCAAATTAAGAGGGATCTAAATTTTTCTGGGGTTTGCCGTTTTGCTTATTCAGAATATCCATATTTCAAAAGTCTTCGAAAATAAGACAGTCGTGTAGTTTTCAACGTACCGTGAACATTGTAACATCAGAAGAGATCGATATAGATACAATTTTTATACATTGACTCGGTATTTTTTTTCTTGTTGAAAGAGGCTGTTTTCTGGAGATGCTAAAAATTCAAAAAGGAGAGCGTGTGGGGTCGTCAGGGATATCACGGTAACCTGAGCTTGTAAGGATCAATATCTCACGCACGAGTAGTCCTACTTCATATTAATAAATCATTCCCCCATATAAACAATACTCAAAAGAGAATTCTATTTATTTAGAAGAGCACACACACATTACTAGCGAGATAGATCAATCGTCTTATAGGTTTCGCGTTGTTCTCCTCTCACGTCATGAGTATATATACGAGTTATCTTCAAACACATTTACAACTTATACGGAACCTCTAGAACTTGAAGGTGTTTTCATGGAACCCCATTCCATACACATACTTAGCAGAATATATCTCAAAATAATATTTAAAGTTAGATTAACATGTTATAGATACTTTATGTAAAAACAATTTTAAAAAAAAAGAGTATTGCATTTATTATTAAAAATTCTAATCTGATTTTTTAATATAATTTTTTATAGTA